>ML377955.1:87798-212506 GCA_005239525.1 Nicotiana knightiana | reverse complement strand
AAAGGGATTGCCAACTGCATCACCAACCCCCCCCCCCCCAAATAATATTGTAACCATAGAAGATCCACGCTAGGGGTTTGCCAAATTAGGAAGCGGAGGAACTCCCAATGAATCACGTGACGGAGGTCAGCTACACCAAGTAACTCTGATTTACAAAATTTGGTACTAAGATGAAAGAGAAAAACGAATGCATCAAAAAAATACCTGGTGTACCACCTGTGATTAAGAGAGTGGATATTGACAAATATTCGCAACAACCCCAGAAGCCAAGTGCGGCCCCACTGCCTATTCCTAAGAAGTTCAAAATGCCTGACATCCCAAAATATGATGGAACAACTGATCCGCGTGATCATGTAACTGCATTCACAACAGGAGTAAAAGGCAATGATTTGACCAAGCAAGAAATTGAGTCGGTTTTGGTAAAAAAATTTGGAGAAACACTCATGAAAGGGGCATTAACATGGTATTCTCTTTTACCTGAAAATTCTATTGACTCTTTTGTTGAGCTTGCAGATTTATTTATTAAAGCACATTCGGGAGCTCAAAAAGTTGAAAAAAGGATGGAAGATATCATCAAGGTAAAACAAGGAGATACTGAGTTACTCAGGGAATTTGTGGATAGATTTCAGCGTGAAAGAATGATGCTTCCGTGAGTACCTGATAATTGGGAAGCCATGGAATTCGCAAGTAATATGAATGAAAAAGTTCAGAAGCCACAAGAAGACTCAAATGCAACAACATGGGATGATGTATATAACAGGCATAATACCAAGCTGCAAATTGAAGAAGACATCGTTGCACAGTCAAGGGTTGATGAAAGAACAAATTCGAGGCGGTCAGAGTCTGAAAAGAGCTCCGGTAAAAATAGATACAAGCCTTATATGGGATCCGCGGGGCGATACTTACAGTCTAAGCCATAAAATGTACGGTCTGACTCTAGATCGATGAATAGATATGCAGGGTCATCATCCAGGTTCATAAAGGAACGAGATGTACGTGATAGAGATACCAACGCAAATGCAAGGGTTGGAGATTATAGTTTCAATATTTGTACATCCGAGTTGGTAGCTATTCTAAGGAGTATGGGAGACAAGGTGCGGTGGCCAAAGGAAATGAGATCAAACCCAAGCAGAAGAAATCCAGATTTCTGGTGCGAGTTTCATAACGACCATGGCCATAAAACAACGAATTGTAGATTGTTACTAGGTGAAGTGGAGCATTTGCTAAAGCAGGGATATTTAACAGACATGTTCAATGAGAAAGGTAAACAATCTTATATGAAAATAGACAAGAATCTCCAAAACCCCCATCTATAAAAAGAACAGTTAACGTGATAATAGGGGTAGAAGAAGTAAACGGTGTAACATACACATCTGCGAAAAAGATGTCTAAGTTCACAGTAACCCACAGGAAGCGAGTTCGTCAAGTTTTTTAGTAAGGTAGTATAACATTTAACGATGTAGATACAGATGGCTTGATGATTCCTCACAATGATGCTCTGGTAATATCTTTACTTATACATGATAATAATGTAAAATGAATTTTGATTGACCCAGGTAAATCCGTGAATATTATTCTTCTACGAGTGGTGAACGAAATGAAAATTAGCGACAAGATGGCACCAAAAGCACGTTCCTTATCTAGATTCGATAATTCAACCGTTATTACGAAAGGGGATATAGTGCTAACTACATTCACAGAAGGAGTCATCAAAGATACGAAATTTCAATTCATAGACACGGACTTGGCCTATAATGTGATTCTTGGGAGGCCATGGATTCATGACATGGATGTTGTGCCGTCTACATTACATCAAGTTATTAAGTTTCCTTCAAAATGGGGAATTCAATAAATCCAGGGAGATAAACAAGTTTCTAAGAATATCAATTCAGTGGTGGAATCACACAAAGTAAGCAATGATACAAATGAGAATTTTGTGGAAGACGTGGTAAATCAGATCTCATCTGAAAGTGGCTCAAGGCAAACAGACGTGGATTCAAGACCGGATGTCATTTAAGAATCGGAGGAGAATGAAAACATCAAAACAAAAATTGAAGAGCTTGAAGCTATTGTATTATTCAAACAACGGCCAGACCGAAAAGTTTATATTGGAGCGAAGCTGAGCACATAAATGAGAGGTCAGTTAGTTGAATTTTTAAAAGCTAACACAGATTGTTTTGCCTGGTCGCATTCAGATATGTCAAATATACCTCTGGAGGTGATGACTCACAAATTGAATGAAGATCCATCATACCTACTTGTCAAGCAAAAGAAGAGGAAGCAAGGTTCTTTCAAAAATCAAGTGATTCAGGATGAGGTACAAAAACTCTTAAAAATCGGTTCAATACGGGAGGTAAAATATTGCCGCGCCCCCTCTTTCCTCGCGGAGATCGGGTTTATGACATTCGGTTGAGACAACTCTTTCCTTTTGGGAAAGGGGTTTGTGTTTCTTGAGAGTCGCCACCTAACGATTTTTTAAAGGTGCGTTAGGACATCAAAGGGGTTCATTTACAACTACGTTGTTAACCAGAGATAGGGTAAGGGCTTGAAATTATCCTAAGGGGAAGGTGTTAGGCACCCCTCAGGATCCACAAGTGTGTTTCCCGGGCAAATAGCTTTTGTGAATTTGAGCAAGTAGCAAATAGGAAATTAATATTTAAACAAATAAAGAGTTTTGAAAGACTCATAGTCTAAGCACACATATGTTACAAAAAGTTTTGAAAATACTTAACATTTGAGCAAGGTCTTTGAAAGAGTTATGATCTAAACATGCATATAAAGGATATGAGGAGTCCTAGGTTGTTTTTCATATGGATCACATCAATGCAATACCCGGTAATCACTCCTCAAAGAGGGGCTACACGTGGTATTAGCGCACCGGTCATCATATCCATATTCTACCCTTTCCCACCTCGTGAAAGTAACTAAATCGAGTGTTGGTCTCGACCTCTATTGCATGATGTTACCCATCCCTTCCTATCAGTCCCAGAGGAAATTAGGACTCCTATCCTAAAGGGAGGTGCTAGGCAGAACCTCAGGTTTTAAAGGTAAAAATTCTAGGGCGACAGATAACAAAACAGGTAGGACTGCACATAAGGGAAGAACATGGAAAACAATTAAGTGGCTCAAGTAGACCTCCACACATAGTACACATAAACAGCATGACTCATACACAGTTAAAGTCTTTTGATTCAGATCCTAAAACATGATATCTAAATGATAATAACAAAGAGGCAGATTTCCAGTTTTAGCAATTTAATCACCTAAGGCTTGCCTAGGCGGGGGACAGTGTATACTAATTATCTGAATTATTAGAGGGACTGTTGCAAATTATTACCTACACATGCTACTCTAGGTTGTTCAGAACACAAAATTGTTGCCAGTTGTTTTAGAGAAACTAAGTGAAGTGTTTTATACCTTTTACATGCACCAGTAGTTAGCCTAGTGTATTAGTAAAAAAGAGTTTCACACGTAAGCCAACTTTTGACAACTCAGCCAGACACGTGGACACAGGAAAACTGGATAACTGGATGTGATTCTTTGAAAAGGTACAGTACAAAGAGGCACGGTTCAGTAAACCACGAACTTATCAGCCACGGGAAACTCAACTTGATCAAAACGAGAGAGAGGCATGGTCAGAATGAATCTAGACAAAGCTATTGGCAGATTCAAGGACCCACAATTGATTACTCGAACGTTATGTAACCTAACCCAATTACTGTTATCCTTTGTAATGCCTCATTAATGTCATAATTAATCATTAATGAGGAACCATAGCAAGAGTCGTACGTTATAAGAATCTCCTATATAAGGGAGGGGAATACAACTTGTAAAGGCATCTGGTTCTCGAATACAATCAACTTCGATCTTCTATTTTTCTGCCATATTGTCTATTATTCATTTTTCTCCATTTATCTTGATTATCAGTAACCCGTATTCATCTTAAAAATAAGCTTTAGTCAAAGGGTCTAATTCTTTAATTAAACAAATTGGTTCCGTTACCGGGAATATGATAATCTTTGTTTACTTTTCAAGTGATATCCTCTTAATTATGTCAAACCCCAACGACAACAACCAGCAAAGGAGTGGAACCCCAGCTCCATAGCCTTCAGGAATCCCATGTTGTTCGAGAGAACAATCCCCAGAAAGATCCAATAACAACAATAGTGATAATGATCAAATTGTGGAACAAGATCGTGTAAAGAAATGATTGCAGAGTATGTGAGCCAAGCTTTGCAAGAATTTGCGAGAGGGTTACCAGTAGCGTTACCTACACCGCCGACGCCACCCCCCAATAACACCATCACCATGGAAAATCCTCAATCTAGGTTGGCAAACTCAGGAAGAGAAGATAATCCTAATGAATCTCTCGAAACGAGACCAGGTATATCTAATAACTCAGAATTACAAAATTTACTGCTAACCATGCAGAAACAGATGAAGGAGCAGAACGATCGCATCGAACAAATCAAATGCATCGATGTTGATAGATATTCTCAACAACCTTGGAAGCCAAGTGCAGAACCGTTGCCTATACCCAAGAAGTTTAAAATGCCTGACGTTCCAAAATATGATGGAACAACTGACCCACGCGACCATGTGACTGCTTTCACTACTGGGGTAAAAGGCAACGACTTAACGAAAAAAGAGATTGAACCAGTCCTTGTCAAAAAATTTGGGGAAACACTTACCAAAGGGGCCCTAACCTGGTACTCTCTTCTCCCTGAAAATTCTATTGACTCTTTTACTGAGCTTGCAGATTAGTTTATAAAAGCACACTCTGGTGCACAAAAAGTTGAGAAGAGAATGGAAGACATATTAAAAAAAAAACAAGGAGACACGGAACTACTCTGTGAGTTTGTAGACAGGTTTCAACGAGAAAGAATGCATTTGCCCAGGGTGCCTGATAATTGGGCAGCTATGGCATTTGCAAGCAAATTGAACGATAAAAGCTCAGAAGCCACCAGGCGACTTAAGGAGAATCTAAAAGAATTCTCTGCCACAACATGGAACGATGTACATAACAGGTACAGTACTAAACTCAGAATAGAAGAAGATATCATTGCTCGCTCGAAAGATGAAGATTATTCCAGATCCAGATGTCCTGAATCAGATAGAAGATCAGGTAAAAACAGGTATGATCCTTACTTAGGACCTCGGGACGCGATATCCGCTCCAGGTTCGAAAACACTAGGTCGTACTATAGACCACAAGGAAAAGATGTAGTCTCATCCTCGTCTAGATCTAGAAAAGATCGAGATGAACGACCTAGAGGTAGTACTCAAATTGAGGATAATACCTTTAGTGTAAGTACTACTGAACTTGTCTCAATATTGAGGAACATGGGAGACAAGGTTAAGTGTCCCAAAGAGATGCGGTCAAATCCAAGTAGAAGAAACCCAGATCACTGGTGTGAATTTCACAACGATCATGGGCACAAAACTGCGGATTGCAGATTTTTACAAGATGAAGTAGAAAATTTGTTAAAACAAGGCTATTTAACAGAATTTTTTAGTGATAAAGGTAAACAGGCATATATGAGGAACATGCAAGAGCCCCCAAAGCCTCCTTCTTCAAAACGAACCGTTAACGTAATACACGGGGGTGAAGAAGTAAACTGAGTGATTTGCAAAACAACCACAAAGTTCACAATTACACGTGGGAAACGTGCTCGTGGAGAAGACGATATAACCTTCGATGATGCAAATACCAGCGGATTAATGCTTCCGCACAACTATTCTATGGTAATATCTTTACTTATTCATGACACTAACGTAAAAAGAGTGTTGATTGATCCAGGCAGTTCAGTCAATATCATTTTGCTAAGAGTCTTGGAAGAAATGCTACTGGGAATCAAGTTATCCCAAAAGCACGAGCCATATCAGGGTTTGATAACTTTACGGTTATAACAAAAGGAGAAATTGAGCTTAGCACTTATGCTGGGGGGTGATCAAAAGTACCAGGTTCCAAGTCATCGATACTGATAGGGATTATAACGTGATCATTGGAAGGCCATGGATCCACGACATAAAAGCGATACCCTCCACATTGCATCAGGTAATTAAATTTTCCTTTGAATGGGGGATTCAACAAATCAAAAGAGATCAGCAGATCGCAAGAAATATAAACTCTACGGTACACTACAACAAGAAAATAGAGGTGGAAGAATTACGAGATAAGGGAATTTCCCAAGCAGGTAACGCAGCCCCAACAAGCATGGAAAAAATTACTACCCAAATAGGTACGGAAGGTATTATTGCTGAAACAGGTATGAAAGAAAATACTTACGAGAAGGAAAATCAAGGTACCACGGAAGGTATACTATACCACACAGAAACAGATTCCATAGCGGACGTCATTCGTGAACCGGAGGAAAATGAGCACATCAAAACAGCTGCAGAGGAGCTCGTAGTTGTTCCATTATCTGAACAAAAGCCTGAGCAGAAAGTGTATATAGGCATGAGGTTAGGCCCCCCTCAAAGAGGTAAGTTAATTGATTATTTAAAGGCTAACACAGACTGCTTTGCATGGTCCCACTCAGATATGACAGGCATCCCATTAGAAGTGATGACTCATAAACTAAATGAATATCTATCATTCATGCCTGTTAAGCAGAAGAAAAGAAAGCAAGGACCATTCAAGAACCAAGTGATCGACGAAGAGGTACCAAAACTGTTGAAGATTGGTTCGATACGAGAGGTAACGTACCCTAACTGGCTACCAAACACCGTAGTAGTACCTAAAAACAATGGCAAGTGGAGGGTATGCATAGATTGTACTTATTTAAACAAAGCATGCCCCAAAGATTTATTCCCATTTCCTCATATAGATCAAATAATTGATGCCACCGCAGGTCATGGACTATTAAGCTTTCTAGATGCATATTCTGGTTATAATCAGATTAAAATGGATCATTTAGACGAGGAAAAAACCTCCTTTATCATGAACAAGGGGACTTATTGTTATAAAGTCATGCCTTTTGGCCTAAAAATGCTGGAGCCACCTATCAAAGGCTAGTGACCCAGATGTTCCATCTGGGAAAAATGATCGAGGTTTACATTGATGACATGCTGGTAAAGTCAACACAGGCGGAAGATCATTTCCAGCACCTCTCTACTACTTTTGATATTCTATGCAGGTATAATATGAAGTTAAATCCAGAGAAATGCGCTTTTGGAGTGCAATCAGGTAAATTTTTGGGTTTCCTTGTGTCAACAGAGGAATAGAGGTAAATCCCGCTCAAATTAAAGCTATAGAGGAAATACCTGATATTTTAACAAATAAAAAAGAAGTTCAAAGACTGACAGGAAGAATAGCAGCTTTGGGTAGGTTTATTTCTAAATCTTTCGAAAAAAGTTTTAAATTCTTCCCAGTTCTCAAAAAGTAGAATCAGTTCGAATGGACTGAAGAATGTCAGCAAGCCCTCAAGAATCTGAAGATTTATCTATCGAAACCACCACTGCTTTCAAAGCCAAAAGAAGGGGAAAGATTGTACATCTACCTGGCTGTCTCATAAATTGTTGTAAGTGCAGTATTGGTAAGAGAAGACAAAGGTAAACAATCACTTGTCTATTATGTAGGTAAAACTTTGCTAGATGCTGAGACTAGATATCCACATCTAGAAAAGTTAGCCTTAGCTTTAATAATGGCATCTAGAAAATTACGACCCTATTTTCAATGCCACCCAATCACCGTTGTGACCTCATATCCTTTAAGAAATATTCCGCATAAATAGGAATTGTCAGGAAGATTAGCCAAGTGGGCCATAGAGTTAAGTGAGCATGAATTAATATATCAGCCTAGGACTGCAATTAAGTCTCAAATACTAGCTGATTTTGTTGCTGACTTTAGTATTAGCTTTGTATTTGAAGTAGAAAAAGAGTTACAACTCTTTAACGGTGTTAATCCAGGCCTATGGACCTTGTTAACCGATGGTTCTTCAAATATAAAAGGCGCCGGCTTAGGCATAGTCTTGATATCATCCACGGGTGAAAAGACACGGCAAGCTATAAAGTGTTATCCTATCACTAACAATGAAGCAGAGTACGAAGTTGTTATTGCAGGGCTTGAACTCGCACGGGAGCTCTCAATCGAGCAAATTGTGATCAACAGCGACTCCCAACTGGTAGTAAATCAGATACAGGGGACTTACATCGCTCGAGAGACTAGAATGCAACAGTATCTTGAAAAAGCACGAGAGCTCGTGAGACAATTCAAAACATGGAAGGTAATGCAAATACCTAGAGAGGAAAATACAGAAGCAGATGCATTAGCTAACCTCGCGGCAGTAATGGAATTAACGAACAAAGACAATACAATTGTCATTCAACTATTTCATTCAATATTAGACTAGGACAGGAATGAGGTAACTTTCAACAATCTAACCTGGGACTGGAGAAACGAAATTCTTATGTTTTTGCAGAATGGAACCGTACCTGAAAACAGGAAAGCAGCTCAAGCGCTTCGCCGCAAAGTTGCACGGTACTGCCTTATTCGCAACTCACTTTATCGCAAGATGTTCGGAGGACCCCTAGCAAAATGCCTCGGACCTAACCAAACAGAATTTGTGATGAAAGAAGTCCACGAAGGACACTGTGGAAGTCACTCAGGGGCGAGATCCTTAGTGAAAACACTAATCAGAGCCGGATACTATTGGCCTAAGATGGAAGAAGAAGCCGATAATTTCGTATCCAAATGTGACAGATGCCAAAGGTTTGCCAATAACATACATCGACCAGCGGAATTATTACACTCAATAATATCCCCATGGCCTTTCATGAAATGGGTTATGGACATAGTGGGACCTCTTCCCACAACTAAAAGACAGGTACGGTTTTTACTCGTACTAACCGATTATTTTACAAATGGGTAGAGGCAGAAGCGTTCAAACAAGTGCGAGAAAAGGAAATTAAAAGCTTCTTATGAAGAAACATAATATGCCGATTTAGAATACGAAAGGAAATCGTGTGTGATAATGGCCCACAATTCATAGGCTCGCAAATCACAGAATTCTTCAAAAGTTGGAAAATCAAGTGGATCACTTCAACATCGTACCACCCCGTGGCTAATGGTCAAGATGAGTCAACAAATAAGGTCATCATCAACAATCTAAAGAAGCCGCTGGATAAAGCAAAAGGAAATTGGCCTGAAGAGTTACCAGCGGTACTATGGGCATACAGAACAACTTCGAAGATAGCCACGGGAGAAACTCCGTTCGCACTTGTTTATGGCCTCAGAAGCCTTAATACCCGTGGAGATTGGCGAACCAAGCATAAGGTTCTCAACAGCTATGGAAGGTGAAAATGACGACGAATTAAGGATCAACCTGGACCTGCTCGAACCACGGAGAGAAGCAACATTGATAATGATGGCAGCTCAAAAACAAATCATAGAGCGTTATTACAACTGTAAAGCTCATCTCAGATACTTTAAAATTGGGGACTTCATCCTCAAAAAGTCTTTCAATCAACAAAAAAAGCAGGTGCAGGAAAGCTAAATCCAAACTGGGAAGGACCTTACAAAATCCGAGGCATAGCTTGGAAAGGCGCCTATGAGTTAGAAGCTATGGACAGAAGAGTTCAACCAACAAGTTGGAAAACCATCCATATAAAGAAGTATTACTTCTAAATGAAAAGAATACCCACCGTTAGGTATCACACGTTCGATTTTATTTTGAACATTTAAAAATTTTACTAACTTTTTTAGATGATAGGCACAAAGCTAACCCATCACCAGATGATGATATTAGACCTGCAAAGACGCGAGGAAATAACACAATTTCCGGTCTAGGGTTACACTTTCTGATGGACTTTTTAAAAGGGTTAAGCAGTCATCATCTAAAAAAAACTATATACCTTCGAGTCCAGAATTTTTTTCCTTTTCAGGAAAAGGACCACAAGGAAGGAATAATCAAATGCTCGAGATTTCATTCTTCAAAGCTCAAACACTTGCGGGACTATACAGTATGGAAGGCTAAGATGAAGCAAAGAAGACTATCAAAAAGTCAAAAGCTCGAGCCTAAAGACCCATCTACCCAACGAGACAAGTGACACGAACAGAATCGAAAGAAAATCAAAAGAGCCATCCAAATACAAAGCCTAACGCAAAAAGCAAAAACCTTCAAACATATTCAAGTTGAAAGGCAAAATATTAGTCACGAGAAAGAAATGTACATCTTTATTCAAAGTTGTTGTAACAAAAACAGTTAGGGGTAAAAGATCATCATGAATGTACACATTCAAAAAACTGTTCTCAAATAAAACAGTTATGGATGAAAGATCTAAATCCTTGTATTTTTTCAAGAAACTATTATCAAATAAAAACAATTACGAATAAGAAAACATTTCCCTCGTACTTATTAGAAAACTGTTTCCAAAACAGTTGCGATTTCAAACCCCAATCTTTATAAAAACTGTTACTAGTAAAAAATAGTTGTTTCCTTGTATGAATATCGAAAAACTGTTACCTATGAAAAATATTTACGAAATACAAGAGTATATCAAATATGTTAAACAAAAACAGTTGCAAACGTGAGTTTTAGACGATAATCAAACACATGTAAGATGTCATGAAAGTTCAAACAAAAAACTTTCCTTGGAAACATTCTTAAACATGTGTAAAATTCCTATCACTCTATTGCATTATCATGAAGTTGAGACGTCTTCTTCATGTCAATTATAAAGGGCTCTCTTCCATAAATTATGCCTATTACAAAAAGGCACACATTTAATATGACACTGTGCCTACTATAAAAAAGGTACGAGTAGTCTAAAGCATTCCACATGCAAAACTCGAAGGTAAAATTAAAACCTCGAAAAATGAAGCATGCAAAAGACTTAAAGAGTAAAACAGAAACTCAATAAAAATCGAACTAACATTTATATATTAAAACGGCTAAAACTAAGTATTAACTTATACTTAGCCGTATAAAATTTTTATATATACATTATGGTGGCCCTAAGTTGTCATTTGGGGACTTAAAGGAAATCAAAATTTACCCCCGATGGGACTGGGGGTTAACCACCAATTGATACAAAGAAAAAGAAAAAGAAGGGATAAACCAACTAAATCTTTTCAAGAGATGGGTTGACTTCAGCGGCAGAAGGAGCGGGAGCAACTGGGGATGAAGAGGCATGAGTGGCTGGAATCACACCATCAGGTGAAGAGAGGTTATGACCCTGTTGAGCCTTCTTCATGGCTTCCTTAGTTTGGCTATTTCAGCACTAAGGTCAAAACCCTCTTGACTCATTTCCATCAATGTGTCAAGGCGAGAATTCATATACGCCCAGCTCACATCGACAGCAGCCACCTCTTCCAAATCTTCATAATCCTTTGCCCACACTTGAAGCTCAGCTCTCAACCCGTCCTTCTCCGCCTCCACAGCTTCATGGGCAGCCCTTAATGGAACAATCGACTCCTCTAAAGTTTGATCTTTGTATAAAGCCCTACGAAGATCTTCTTGAGTACGAGTGAGTGATTGCACGAGCTCGCGTGAGTATTCCTCCTTCTGCCCTAACAAGTTCTTCAAGTCTCTAATCTCCTCTGAGGCACGGGACAACTGCTCCGTGAATGAAGACTCCAGAACACTCTTATCTTTATCAGCTTGACTGCAAGAAGCCCTCTCCACTGCTAGTTCTGCTGCCATGAGTCTCATCTGCCGCTTCAAGGTACTACTTTCCTCTTCTAAAGCATCCATGTCAATCCCTAAGCTATCATATTGTGCTCTCCAATTATCAACATCGTCCTGCAACTCTCTTGTATCTTGGTCCGTGTTTGAAATCCTCTTCATAAGCTCCATGCCTATAAGGTTAATCTACAAGAAATAAACCAGTCAGATATGGTAAATTTCATATACGAGAGTGAAAGAGGATAACTTGCATCATACCTTCAAAGAAGTATGCACGACCTCATTGGCCCATGTAAGAGCACCATGGCTGGCTAGCTTTGCTTTCTCAGAGGGACCTATCAAAGGCTTGAGCCACACTTCGGGCTCACCCGTCTTCTTGAAAAGGTTTCCCTCAGCTGGAACCTCTATTACCACCTACCGCATCTCTCTGCTGGAAGACCCTACTTCCCTAACGGAAGGCATGGAAGCAGGCAGAGATGTAACAACAACAGGCACGGAAGGTTGAGGAGCTGGAGAAGCCACGGGCAAAGTAGCAGGCACAGAGATTTGAAAAGCTGAAGAAGCCACGGGCAAAGCAGCAGGCACAACAGAAGTTGAAATAGCCAAAGGAACAGACGAAACAGCTTCTCTCAAAGAAGCAGGAAAGACAGCAGTTAGAGGGACGTCGTCGGGAGCAAGACCAACACCCTCATGAATAGGGGAATGTGAAACATCATCAAGGACAGGGGGCTCAATCACAGACACGGAAGGCAAGGTTAAGGCTGTAAGCTCATCATCTAAAACCATTCGCCTTCTCCGTGGCCTGCGCACTAAACCACCATCTTCTTCTTCTACGGAATGAGACTCACTGATCTTCCTCTTCGAGGAAAACGAACCAACAATAATTTCCTGGGATTGAGCCAAGGACATCTTCGGTATAGATGAATCAGACACCCCAGGAGCAGAGAACCCTATCAAAAAGGGGGAAAAAGTTAAACGGAAAAAAAAAGACTCGAGTAAGGAAAGAAGCAAGAATAAGAGCTTCACTTACCGTGGGTCTTTACTTGCCAACCGTATCTCCCAGCGAGCTACTTCCAAGATCTCTCTTCCGAAGGAGCAACAGATAACAATTTTTCTACCCAATCACGAATACCGGAGACATTCTCAACAGTATTCATGATTGTTGAGAGAATAAAAAACAGATACGGTGTTAATAAAACATCTCAAGTTAAAACAAGAAAAAGTAAATGTGAGCTAAAGCATACTCACGTGCGCGATTCCACTTCTCAGGGAAGGGAAGATTTTCTTCACCCACTAAGCCAACAGTGGGTACAACAACATACCGAAGGTGCCAGCCCCTATCCTTATCGTCTCCAGGGGTTACCAGCACTCTTTTGCTTCTAGCAGTCAGAGTAAAAACTCCTTCACGAAATAAGGTAGGAGAGTAGAGGTGAATAAGATGGTTGAAGGTAAAAGGAACCGAGGCTAAAGAAGCCAAACTCCTAAGACATGCGACAACTCGCCACACAAACGAGCCAACTTGTCCTAAGCAGATATTGAAAAAATCGCAAAACTCAATTATAACTGGGTCAATGGGAGATCTAAACCCTAAAGTGAAAGGAAACGTATAAACAAAAGAATATCTCATCTTGTAAGACGTTATTCTTTGATTACCNAAAGCACTCCCTACGAACAAGGGAAATCTGACCCTCAGTTATAAGGGTTGGATATCTTTCGACACTATCAAGAGATGAAGATTGATCTACAAGAACTTGACTATCCCTAGCAAAAACAAACTTAGCAGGGAAAATTTCATCGACTCCAGGTTCACGAAGGCGTTCGCCTCTACCTCTAGCCAAAGACCGAGAAACCCTAAATCTCGGAGAAACTGGAGATCTAGTGGAAGAAGGAAGAACTATCTGAGAAGAAGAGGAGCCCCTCGAAGGAGTGGATCCTAGACTTCTAAGTCTACCACCCCTCCGACTCCTAGTCGGAGCAGAAGATGGCGCTAAACTTTCAATATCTATTACTCTTTGAGGTTGGTTTGAAGAAGACATGTTTACAAAGGCAAAGAAGAAAGTTCTTTACAAAAGACAAAGTTAGAAAAGTGTTTCGTGGAAGCAAAGAAAAGAAAACATGTATTTATACTTGAAGACAACCGTCAAACATGAAGAAAAAGGAAAATAATGATGAAAAGTCATAATTGAAGATGTCACTTCGGGACTGGCACAGCCGCAAAAAGCCCTAAAAGGTGTCGAGTAAATGCAGAACCAATCCGAAAAGGACACGTGGTATAAGCATTAAATAGAAGTGACAAATGATGCCTATGGTGCAAAGAAGGATACAATGATTCAAGGAAAAGCGGCCGCAAAATATTCCCGCCATAAATGAATATCCACTTACCAAATATTAATCGTTAAATATATGGTAAGTGGGGGGACTATCTGTATTGGTAAAAAAGAGTTTCACACGTAAGCCAACTTTTGACAACTCAGCCAGATACGTGGACACACGAAAACTCGACAGCTGGATGTGATTCTTTGAAGAGGTACGGTACAAAGAGGCACGGTTCAGTAAACCCACTAACTTATTAGCCACGGGAAACTCAACTTGATCAAAACGGGAGAGAGGCACGGTCAGAATGAATCTAGACAAAGCTACGGGCAGATTCAAGGACCCACAATTGATTACTCGAACGTTATGTAACCGAACCCAATTACCGTTATCCTTTGTAACGCCTCATTAATGTCATAATTAGTTATTAATGAGGAACCATAGCAAGAGTCGTACGTTATAAGAATCTCCTATATAAGGGAGGGGAATACAGCTTGTAAAGGCATCTAGTTCTCGAATACAATCAACTTCGATCTTCTATTTTTCTGCAATATTGTCTATTATTCATTTTTCTCCATTTATCTTGATTATCAGTAACCCGTATTCATCTTAAAAATAAGCTTTAGTCAAAGGGTCTAATTCTTTGGTTAAACAACTAGGTGTTGTTAAGCGAGTATGAATGAAATCCTAAAACATGGTATCTAATGCATAGGTAGGGATGCAGAATGATGCATATGCAGAATTCTAAGTAGGATTTCTAAATGCTCACAACATTATGCACGATTTCAGAATATGCAAGAGTACAGTTTGTTAGTGTTATCCTAGGGACAGGATTTGTAAGTGCGCATAGCAATATGAAACACGATTGCAGAAGATACCAATTATTAATATTATTTACCCTATCACAAAATTTTCTAAGTGATGAATGACAGTACTGAAACAAAATGCTTATATAATGTTCATAAAGCCTAAATAGCATGATTTCTAATGCATGATATGATTTGCACATGTTGATCCTAAACATGATTTCTATTGTGCAAATAAGGAATGTAAACCTAATAGCATGGTTTCTACCCTTTAATATTTATAACATGCGTAACTACCCTTTTTCTCTTTTCACTATCCATCCCCAGTAGTTGTTTACAAATAATTGTTAAGTTACATAAGTGAATAAGAAAAATAAGAAGTTACACTATAGGGAGCCTACCAATAGGCCCAAGATCTCCAGAATTCTCAATGCCAGCAGGTGTTTCACAAACTTTCATATAATCCGGGTGTGTCAGAGTTCCCTAAGGCTCTCAAAGGATCTCGGGCAGTGCTCACACCCATATTTCCATAACCATACTAAGTAAGTGCAGTGTGGATGGGCCACCTCTAATGTGTCAGAGTTCAGAGGGATCTCATAGGGATCCCAAAGCAGTCACACATTAAAGGGGGCAGAACCTAGACTTCTAAGAGTATATGTGAGAGTGCTTGACATAGTTTTGAGAGAGTTGAGTTGAAAAACAGTTTCATAAAATAACTTCTTTGAAATAATTTTTGAAGAAATATAGATGAGTGTTACTCAGTGAAAACAGTTTGAAAGGGAAGAGGGTAAGACAATCAGAGTCTTAGGACCAGAACAGTACACATAGAGCAAGAAACAAGAACCAAATCAGTTTAACACTCACAAGCAGGGACTGAGGGGTAGGGGACAAGTATGACACACATAGGTATAGATTTGCATACAAGTTAGCACCAGAGAAGTACTAAGGTATTACAACACTTAACAACCACATAAACAGTTTCTTCATAAAGAGGTTCAGGCCATAAACTAACAGAATCAGATTGAAGGGGGTGCTAGGGGAGATAACATGCTGAATCTAAGGGAGGATAGGACAGCTTAACAATCATACTCGTAAATTTAAAGTAGACATGCTAATTACAAGGTACACAACAGAACCATAAGTAAAAGCATAGTAGAAATAGAAGGAACCGCAATACCAAAAAAAACATGTTGTTTTGAAGCTTTAAGTTAAACTGAAAACATACCAGTTAAAGGAGAATAAGTGCAGAGTGAAGAGCAATAGAGTGTATAATACTCAGTCTTGGCTTGCGGCCGACTGAGAATAGCAAATAACCCGCAAAAATAACAAGAGAGAATATGTGTGTGTGTGTAAGAGAGTTCAGAACAGTATTTTTATTCGTGTCTTATGCTAATGAGAGAGTAGAGTATATATAGTTTTGAAAATAGGCAGAGAATATGATAACAAGTACTAGTTTAGCATAATTATAGAAGTAATTACAATTAAAATCCAATCGATACAAGTATCCCCTTTAATCAAGGAGTCATAGTCCAAACAAATACCAACATCAATAAACAAGGAAAGAAATCACTGAAAATCTGATGTTATCATATAATAAGTAGTAAAAGTATATAGCATGTGATTAAGACTAGATGCAGAATATCCTAATTAAGGAAAGTGCATATGTGAATCAATTTGACATCCTTATTCATAGGAATAAGGCAGGACACAGTTTAATTCCGGAAAACAGTAAGAGAATCCTCGAATGAGGTCCTAATCACAGGGAATCAGTACCAATCATGGAGAATATCACACACATAAGGAAATACTCGAAACCAGAATATTGTGTAAAAATCAATAAAGTAGTAACCACAATTATTCAGAGATTGAAAATGGTTAAACAGTACTAGAATAACACATATTAAGCAGGGTCAGGAACCCTAATCACGCAAATTAGGGATTCTCATAGGAATCATTAAGGATTTAGCAGAATAGACAGAATAAGAAACATCAGAAAACCCTAACGACAAGAAAATAACACCAGAAATCACAGAGTATACATGAAAGCAAAGTAGTCATTCTAGAACAGGTAAACATTATCGAAAATAAACTCAGACTCATAGACTGACCCCAGAAAATTTAGAGCTTTCTCTCAAAATGAATCAAACAAAATGGGAAAGACTCAAATAATGTTTAAACACGATAGAATCATGAAATAATATTAAGAAACCGGAAAAAGAACTGTTTCGTAAGGATTTTAAAACCCTAGTTTTGAAAAGCGAAGAATCGTTTTGGGAAACATGACGATCTTTAAGGAAAACATAGAAAAGCCTCATAATATGTTTAGATCTGTTACATATCTAAAAGAATCGGAAGGTTTAAAGTTAGGGTTTCCAAAGAGAACCCAGAAAAGAGGAGGAAAACTCAAAAATATTACTGGCCTTTGGTCGGAAAGTGTAAAGATCTTACTCGAACGGCCACAGATGGCCAGAAAGATGGCATGAGACCAAAGAGGTGAGTTGAACTGTTTGGTTCACTTGATAGACTCAAACGGTGACACAGGTTTGAAGGACAGAGCCTCGAGGCTGGTGAGAGGTGGAACCTCCATGGTTTCCAGCGAGGAGGTAAATTAGAGGCAGAGCTTAGCCTCGGAAGGCATAATGGTAGCCTTATTCAATGCAGATGGAGACACTACTTAATCTCGGAAGGCAGAATGGTAGCCTTATGAAATGATGTAGATGGAGGTAGAGCTTAACCTCGGAAAACAGAATGGTAGCCTTATACAAAGATGCAAATGCAGATGGAGACATCGTTTAGTCTCGGAAGGCAGAATGGTAGCCTTATACAATGATGTAGCTAGAGGTAGAGCTTAACCTCGGAAGGCAGAATGATAGCCTTATGCAAAGATACAAATGCAGATGGAGACAACATTTAGTCTCGGATGGCAGAATGGTAGCCTTATGCAATGCAGATGGAGACAGCGTTTAGTCTCGGAAGGCAGAATGGTAGCCTTATGCAAAAAAATAAAATAAAATGGCAGTAGGAATTCTTAGCTGGTGATGAATTGCGGTATTGTGATTATTGAGAGCATTGTGACTGCGGAGCATTGAGGCATGTACGAACATCGGCAAGTGCAGCAGTTTTGGTGAGTCGCATTTTGGACAACGTTTGTCCCCTGGGTGGACAGTTCATAGGGGTTTTACAACCTTAGTGCTTGCAACCAAAGAAAGATCGTGAGTTCTATAAATGGGGGGGGGGTTAGTTCGTATCCATGCTGGCTTTTCTTGACTTGTTGAGCTCGATCTGATGATACTGTCTGTATTATTGGGGTAGCGTTTCTAAACAAAGTTGTTTAAAAAACAAACATGCATGATTTTTTAAAAGCATAATGTATAATAATTTTGGGATGAACCGACGACCGTGACATGGCTCGGGACATTGCAACCTCTCCTGCTACAGAATTTTGAGTGGGTGAATGTCTCTGACTGCTGCTCGTGCGGCGATTGGCTGATCTTGCTTCAAAATTTTGAGGGTCCTCCTCAAAATTCTGTGCAGTTTCCAATTGCGGGGAAAAATGAAATTTTATTGAATTGTGACTGAACCCATAGGGCTGCCTACGTATTCTCTCTTAAACGGGAATCAGGTCAGGCATAGTTCAATTTACATCATTGAGAAAGCATAAAGATTACACATAGTAGCGTTTGACTGCATCTGAATTGATTGGCTTTGGCCAGACTTCTCCGTCCCTTTTTTCAAGTACGAGTGCTCCTCCTGTCAGCACTCGATGAACCATGTATGGACCTTGCCAGTTGGGAGAGAAATTCCCTTTGGCTTCGTCTTGATGTGGGAAGATCTTCTTCAGCACCAGCTGCCCCGGTGTGAACGGTCTAGGCTTGACTCTCTTATTAAAGGCTCGGGTCATTCTGTTCTGATAGAGTTGACCATGACAGACTGCATTCATTCTCTTTGTGTCTATGAAGCTTAGTTGCTCATAACGGCTCTTTACCCATTTTGTGTCGCTGAGCTTAGCTTGTTGTATAATTCTTAGAGATGGAATCTCAACTGCGGCATGAATAACAGCCTCAGTACCATAAACTAGCATATAGGGAGTTGCCCCTGTTGAGGTGCAAACTGTGGTGCGATATCCCAATAAGGCAAATGATAACTTCTCGTGCCACTGCTTGTGCCTTTCTATCATCTTTCTTAGTATCTTCTTGATGTTTTCTGAATTTCCCAGGTTTATGATTTCAGTCTCGTCTAGGTTGGACTTAGGTCTGTTCTCAAAATTCTCAACTTCTTTGACAATCTCGTCAGGTATGTCATCTTCTTCTGAATCCACGTCTGTTTGTTGTGTTGTCTCATTGCATGTCACAGTCATCGGTTCATTAAGACAGGTAATAGTAATGTTGTATAGGTAAAGTAATGAGAGAAAAATGATAGCAATAAATATTGATTCATAAGAAAAAATTTAAAAATGCTTTTGATATATTGAACGATTGTTTTGAACATTGAAGATCTTATTGCAGGAATTAAAATGCGAAAAAGGAAATCATTTTGTAAAGGAAAAACCAATGAATAGCGCTCGTTTTAGCTTGCTACCCCGAGGCTCGTCGGGCTTTGGTTGTCCTGACAGTCCAATTCTTGAGGTACGTCCCTCTGCTCACAACCTGTATGGAAGGGCCTTCCTCCCCCTCCTCCTCGAGAATAACACAGCAGTCCATATCACTGTCCTCCAGAAATAAGTTCCTTATTGCTGCAAGTGCTTCTTCTTCGTCTGATCCATAAATAACGTCGACCTATTGGAAGGTCTACTCCAGATGCGGTATTGGTTTCTCCAAAGGGTAATAAGGACAACGCCATGGTGGAGACCAGTTTTTGAATTCTTCCCAGGTGTATTTGTATCCCAAACCGAAAATGGTGTCGTGTTTCTTGAGTTTGATAGGTTTGGAGATCCCCTGAAGGTTCTTGCCGAGCCCTTTACCTGCCTCATACCCTCGCCAATTCATCATACTTGCGATCTTGCTATCCCACAATTTGTCTTTGTCGATAGTGTTGACCCGTTCAATGTGGTGGTAAGTTTCTCCACCCAGCTTCCTTCTTCCTTCAATCACCGGAGTAGTCTGGCGACTATAAATACGGTTGCTACCATCACCATGAATAATCACCTCTTGGTGGTTCCACTCGAACTTCACTGCCTGATGTAGAGTTGATGCTACGGCCCCAACAGCATGGATCCAGGGTCGTCCCAATAATATATTGTAGGACGCTGGCACATCTATCACTTGGAAGTCCACCTCGAACCAAGTTGGCCCCATTTGCAGGCATAGGCTGATCTCGCCAATGGTGGACCTCTGAGATCCATCAAAGTCTTTCACGTTGATTGCTCAATCATTTATCTCATGCAGCCGTTTACCTAATTTCTTGAGCGCTATCAACAGACAGATATTGAGACTGGATCCCCCGTCGATAAGAATTCTGGTGATGAAATAATCTTCGCATTGCACCGTGATGTGCAGTGATTTGCTATGGCCCAACCCTTCAGGAGGCAGTTCGTCCTCATGGAAAGTGATCTTGTGACTCTACAACACTTGGCCCACCATATTAGCCATTTCTCCATTAGTGATGTTGTTTGGCACATAAGCTTCGTTCAACACTTTCAATAAAGCATTCCTATGCGGCTCAGAATTTTGCAGCAAAGAGAGGATGGATATTTGCACTGGCATTTTGTTCAGCTGGTCGATGAATGAATATTCCTTGGCCTATACTTTCCTTCAAAGGTCGTCCGGACCTGTCTCGATAATGGGAGGCCGATTGGAAGCCTGCCTGCTGGATTCAGCCAGATGTTCAGAGGTATAGACTCTACCAGTTCTTGTCATACCCTGCGCTGCAACAACTTCTTCAGTCTTGACTTTGCCTTTCCTTCTCGCCTCGGTTGTATAGTCCCATGGTACAACATTTGTATATAAAGGTGGTGTGGTCGATATCACCACCGTGATTGGCGCAGCTACCCTCACTTCGAATAGAACATGTGCCTTGGGTGGCAAGACTGCAACCTCAATGGTGCGGGTGCATTTTCCGGAGACACGAACTCAACTTCAATCGATACTGGTGTCTTTGCCGGTGATGTTGCTTCAAACTCAAGAGGCATGGATATATTTACCTCAGCATTCTCAGACGGTTGAATCTGGACTATGATTGGGTTGAGAGTGACTGCAGGTTTCTTTGGATCATCGCCTTCTGTGATCAACCCGATTGATCCCTCGAGGTCTCAATCATCTTCTATTTCAATCAAGTGTATGCCTCCACCCTTATGGCCCAGAAGAGGATTGTTGCAGACATTTGGAGTGGACTCCTTTGCCACGATGACCTTGTTGTCAATCAGGTATTGTATCTTGTCCTTCAAAGAGCGGCATTCATTGATGGTGTGCCCCTTCATGCCGGAGTGGTATGCACAGGACTTGCTTGGGTTGATCCATTGAGAAGGATTCTCAGGGGTTATAGCAGGGATGGGGGTGACATAACCAGTAGCTTTGAGCTTCTCATACAGCTAGTCGATGGGTTCAGCGATGGCGGTATACTGTTTTGGAGGTCTGCGATAAAAATTAGGACGAGGTCTAGGAAAGTTTTGACGGGTAGGGGGTGATTGGTAATGAGACGGTTGGGAATCGTAAGTGTGGTAGACAGAAGCGGGTTGTGAGTATCTGGGTGAAGCAGGTTGTTATGTTGGTGGTGGAGGTGATTGATAAGTTGGTGGTGGAGGTGATTGATAAGTGGGTGGTGGATCTTGGTATGATGGTGCTTGGTAATTTGGGGTTGGTTGATATGTGAGTGGAGGTGTTGGGTAAGTTTGGTATTTGAGTGGGAATTTGGTTCTTTGTGCGACCATCACGGCTCCCGCGTCTCTTTTCTTAGACACACCACCAGACTGCAAAGCCTTGTTTGTAGCTTGCAAGGCTTCAAAATTTGTGACCATACCGCTCTTGATACCTTCTTCAATCCGTTCACCTAATATAATGTCGGAGAACTTGTGGTTCTCAATCATCATCAACCGTTCATAGTACTCCGGGTCCTGGGCCTGGACAAAGAACTTGTTCATCTGCTCCTCTTCTAAGGCGGGTCTGACCTTAGCAGCTTCGGACCTCCAGCGAATAGCATATTCGCGAAACGTCTCCGTGGGTTTATTTTTTTAAATTCTGGATATAGAACACATCTAGTGCGTTCTCTGTGTTTAACCTGAATCATACCATAAAGTCAGATGCCATGCTCACCTAATTGGACCATTTCTTGGGATCTTGGCTGATGTACCAAGACAATGCATCACCTTTCAAGCTCCTCATGAACAGCTTCATGTGGATCCTTTCATTCTTCCCTACTCCAACCAGCTTGTCACAATAAGTTCTCAGATGGAACCTTGGATCACCTGTACCATCAAACATTTCAAACTTAGGAGATTTGTATCCCTCGGGCAGTTCGACATCGAGCTGTATGCAGAGGTCTTCATAGTTCAACCCTTCGACTCCCTTGATTCCCTCGACGCCTTGAACCTGACTGGTCAGCTTCCTAAGTTCCTCGGCCAAGTTCTTGATAAGCAGGTCCTTTTCGTCAGACTCAGGTGTGTATGTGATAGGGGGAGTGAAGTGTGGCATAATCTCCACGTAGATGGGATTGTTATGGTGGCCTGGCGCATGAGTGGGGAAATGGTCATTTATGTAGTTCTGAGGTTTTGGGATGAGCAGTGGAGTGTTATTTCGAGTATGGCAAGCATTACATTGTGCTGGAAGAGTTTGGTTCTTTGGTGGGGTGGTGTAATGATGAGTTGCAGGATGATTTTGCTGCTTTGGGATGTTTTGAGGAGGTGTAGGATTCTGGATGTTGACGTCTGGGAAGTTGAGGGAGAATGACAGGTTTGCCAGATTCCGAACTTGATCAAGGTCTTCTTGAAACTTTGACAACTTCCGTTCCAGCTGCGACACAGTTTCATTCTGGAATCCGAATACCCTGGCCATTAGTGGCCTCTACCCGTTCAACCAAATTCTCATTTCTGCTGTTGCCTGAATCTTCCATTTTCTTTTTGGCTTTGTTCTTGCCTTTGGGAGGACTAAGAGTAGGAGAGGGCGGAGGGCCCCTAGATTATGTAAGATAGGATGACGATGCCAGAGTGCACGAACTAACCTTTGGGGAGGGGAATAAACAAATAAAGAAAGAGGAAAACAAAAACAAAAGGTAGCCAAGTCAGTGAGGATTATGAAAAGTATTGCGGTATTTAAACACATAGTGCGGGAATGTAAAGCGCGTCCTAATTTGGGGACCTCTTTTGTGCCCGAGGTAGGCCTAGCGACAAATTGATTTGGAGAACTTAAGATGCTAAATGCCTCATTTTATTGATAAGAAAATAGACGAATCCCAAAACGACACTAAATAAATAGGAAGTAAAGGTCACTAATGGCCATTGGCCTTATTACATTGATAAAGTAAAAGAAAGACATTCCTATCTACTTGGTCCTAGAAGGACCTTCCCCAGACTCGGCATTCTTGCTTCCCCGTAAAGTTTCCCCAACTCACGAAGTCCCAGCAATAGGTATGCTCTGGCTAGATGTCCTCCTTCGGTCCCTTCAGTCTTTTGACAGTCTTCAATCCTTTTGAGAAATTTTTCCTCCAGCTCCACTATGCCTCGCTCCAAATACCCTAACCTTTTGTTGGTGATGATAGCCATATCTTTCCCTTCCTCTATCAGTTTCTTGCTAGACTCATGTATTTCACGGTGCTCATCCTCACACTCATGGATACTCTTGCGCAGCTGGTTGTTTTTGACTTGTGCCTCGGCCTTTTCATCTATAACCTTGTGGCCTTGAACGAACCCTGGCTCGCTCAGACCACCCCAATTTTCTGCCAACCAACCAGGATAGAAAGGGGTACAACCGGCATGATATCTGTCTGGCTCGATGGTGTCCTTCTCCATTACAATCTTGCAGTGCCACAAGTGCTGGGCTTGGCACTTGTGAGTACTATCGTCATTTTGGAAGTCAGCTCGAAGATGACTCATCTTGTCGACCCTGGGTATGACTTGCTTCCTACCTGCCTGCTTCATAACTCGAAGAGGGACGTAAAGGTATGTTTCTCTTAGACTAATTAGTATTAGGAACGGTGCATCTCTGGAACGGACGATGAACTCCTCTGTCAGAAACCACTCGAACATCCACTGAACTTGTTCTTCAGTCAGATTATCAAAGAGCTCGACCCATCCTTTGGCGTTCTCAGGCTGAGCAAACATGTCGGGGATGTAATTCATTCGCTTTAGATGGTGGAAAGCGATGTGGTCATCCCAAACTCTTCGATGAATTTCTTGTCTGTATTCTCCCTTTTGCAGATGTTCCATGAGCCAAAGCTGAAGTAGTAGATTGCAGCCTTCGAAGTGTCTTTCCCCTCGTTGACACTTTTCCAAGGCTCGATATATGTCTGCAATGATCATGGGCACAATGCTGAAGTTTTTCCCACCAATTTCTTCCATTAGTGTCTTGGTTACCATGGCCAGTCTAGTGTGGATTCTCTCCTTCTTTATTGGAAACACAATCAGACCCTAGAAGTAAACATGAAGACGAATACTCTACGATGGATGTGTCCCAAGGATGTGATGAAAAACTCATCGTGGTAGGTACGGTATGATTTGACTTGACCCTACCTTTCGTACAAGTAGTCAAAAGGGATGTATGACTTCTTTAGCATGCCATTTCTGCATTCTTCTTCAGACCCATCATTTTGAGGAAACCTTTGCCTGTGCGGTTCTCAGGCTTTAGCAACCTCGGGGTTTCCCACAATAGGCCAGCCAATCCTCCTATTTCCTCCAGCAAAGGTGTCATTTCAATGTCCCCAAATCGGAACACGGACCTTTCACAATCCCAGAACAGGGTAGCAGCCTCTATTATCATGTTGTTAGGCTGGATTTCTAGGAGAGATCGTAGATTGCCCAAGTATTTTCTGACGAGAGTTTTGTCACTAGAATGTAAATCTTCCCACCAATTTAGCAATCTTGGATGGATATTGGAGACCATGCCGAATCTGGGGACTTCGTGCCTCATTTTTCTGCAAGGCAAACAAGGTTAGGCCCGTACCCCCACCAGACTCGACTATTTAACATCAACAATTAGCATAAAACATTTAGTTCTCCAAATAAATGCACATAACGTGATGATGTCCGTTTGGGTTTAAGGAACCGAGTGGAATTTTGGATAAGGCAATCTTAAAAGCTATCGTGCAGACCACACTTTAGCCTGGCTAGGTTTGACCATGATGCATGCAACAACATAACGGAGTAAGGTTTCTATGGGATTTTAGATTGGTACCCTCGAGCGGAAAACTCAAGGGGGAAAGGCACGGAATCGTCGACTGCACCGCTGATCGACTAGTTTTACCGCAAATAAGCCTTTCCGAATTTAGGGGGTAATAATATAGGGAGAGCGCAACCACTCCTCAAGCGTTGCTATAGTATTTTGTTTGGCACGAGTGGAGTATGAATGTTGAGCATGATTATGCAATAATTAGTAAAACATGTAGTCATGTATTTGAACATTATGAAAGCAGTAAATACAGCATTTTATAATCTAAAAGTGGTTACAAAGGAAGGAAACAGAAAAATATGTCAGTTACTTTTGATGAAAAAATAAATGCTTAAAGAAATAGACAAGTAACTGCACATAAGGGAAATGGGAAGAGGTACAAATTCACAAAGCAGTTTAAAAATGGTAAAAGCCTGAAAGCCCCCAACAGAGTCGCCATGCTTTCGCGCCCCCTCTTTCCTCGCAGAGATCGGGTTTATGACATTCGGTTGAGACAACTCTTTCCTTTTGGGAAAGGGGTTTGTGTTTTTTGAGAGTCGCCACCTAACGAATTTTTAAAGGTGCGTTAGGACACCAAAGGGGTTCATTTACAACTACGTTGTTAAACAGAGATAGGGTAAGGGCTTGAAATTATCCTAAGGGGAAGGTGTTAGGCACCCCTCAGGATCCACAAGTGTGGTTCCTGGCCAAATAGCTTTTGTGAATTTGAGCAAGTAGCAAATAGGCAATTAATATTTAAACAAATAAAGAGTTTTGAAAGACTCATAGTCTAAGCACACATGTGTTACAAAAAGTTATGAAAATACTTAACATTTGAGCAAGGTTTTTGAAAGAGTTATGATCTAAACGTGCATATACAGGATAGGGGGAGTCCTAGTTTGTTTGTCATACGGATCACATCAATGCAATACCCGGTAATCACTCCTCAAAGAGGGGCTACACGTGGTATTAGCGCACCAGTCATAATATCCATATTCTACCCTTTCCCACCCCGTGAAAGTAACTAAATCTAGTGTTGGTCTCGACCTCTATTGCATGATGTTACCCATCCCTTCCTATCAGTCCCGGAGGAAATTAGGACTCCTATCCTAAAAGGAGGTGCTAGGCAGAACCTCAGGTTTTAAAGGTAAAAATTCTAGGGCGACAGATAACAAAACAGGTATGACTGCACATAAGGGAAGAACATGGAAAGCAATTAAGTGGCTCAAGTAGACCTCCAAACATAGTACACATAAACAGCATGACTCATACACAGTTAAGGTCTTTTGATTCATATCCTAAAACATGATATCTCAATGATAATAACAAAGAGGAAGATTTCCAATTTTAGCAATTTAATCACCTAAGGCTTGCCTAGGCGGGGGACAGTGTATACTGATTATCTGAATTGTTAGAGGGATTGTTGCAAACTATTACCTACACATGTTGTTCTAGGTTGTTCAGAACACAGAATTGTTGCCAGTTGTTTTAGAGAAACTGAGTGAAGTGTTGTATACCTTTTACATGCACCAGTAGTTAGACTAGGTGTTGTTAAGCGAGTATGAATGAAATCCTAAAACATGGTATCTAATGCATAGGTAAGGATGCACAATGATGCATATGCATAATTCTAAGCAGGATTTCTAAATGCTCACATCATTATACACGATTTCAGAATATGCAAGAGTACAGTTTGTTAGTGTTATCCTAGGGACAGGATTTCTAAGTGCGCATAGAAATATGAAACACAATTGCAGAAGATAGCAATTATTAACATTATTTACCTTATCACAGAATTTTCTAAGTGATGAATCACAGTACTGAAACAAGATGCTGAAACAGTGTGCATAGAGCCTAAATAGCATGATTTCTAATTCATGATATGCTTTGCGCATGTTGATCCTAAACCTGATTTGTATTGCGCAAATAAGGAATGTAAACCTAATAGCATGGTTTCTACCCTTTAATATTTATAACATGCATAATTACCCTTTTTCCCTTTTCACTATCCATCCGCAATAGTTGGTTACAAATAATTATTAAATTACCGAAGTGAATAAGAAAAATAAGAAGTTAAACTATAGGGAGCCTACAAATAGGCCCAAGATCTCTAGAATTCTCAATGCCAGCAGGTGTTTCACAGCCTTTCATATAATTTGGGTGTGTCAGAGTTCCCTAAGGATCTCAAAGGATCCCGGGCAGTGCTCACACCCAGATTTCCATAATCATACTGAGTAAGTGCAGTGTGGAAGGGCCATATCTAATGTGTCAGAGTTCATAGGGATCTCATAGGGATCCCAAAGCAGTCACACAATTAAAGGGGACAGAACCTAGACTTCTAAGAGTATATGTGAGAGTGCTTGACATAGTTTTGAGAGAGTTGAGTTGAAAAACAGTTTCAGAAAATAACTTGTTTGAAATAAGTTTTGAAGAACAATAGAAGAGTGTTACTCAGTGAAAACAGTTTGAAAGGGAAGAGGGTAAGACAACCAGAGTCTCAGGACCAGAACAATACACATAGAGAAAGAAATAAGAACCAAACCAGTTTAACACTCACAAGCAGGGACTGAGGGGTAGGGGACAAGTACGACATACATAGGTATATATTTGCATACAAGTTAGCACCAGAGAAGTACTAAGGTATTACAGCACTTAACAACCACAGAACTAGTTTCTTCATAAAGAGGTTCAGGCCAGAAACTAACAGAATCAGATTAAAGGGGGTGCTAGGGGAGATAACACGCTGAATCTAAGGGAGGATAGGACAGCTTAACAATCATACTCGTAAATTTAAAGTAGACATGCTAATTACAAGGTACACAACAGAATCATAAGTAAAAGCATAGTAGAAATAGAAGGAACTGCAATACCAAAAGAAACATGTTGTTTTGAAGCTTTAAGTTAAACTGAAAACATACCAGTTAAAGGAGAATAAGTGCAGAGTGAAGAGAAATAGAGTGTATAATACTCAGTCTTGGCTTGCGGCCGACTGAGAATAGCAAATAACTAGCAAGAATAACAAGAGAGAATATGTGTGTGTGTAAGAGAGTTCAGAACAGTATTTTTGTTCATGTCTTATGCTAATGAGAGAGTAGAGTATATTTAGTTTGAAAATAGGCAGAGAATATGGTAACAAGTACTAGTTTAGCATAATTATAGAAGTAATTACAATTAGAATCCAATCAATACAAGTATCCCCTTTAATTAAGGAGCCATAGTCCAAACGGATACCAATAGTAATAAACAAGGAAAGAAATCACTGAAAAGCTGATGTTATCATATGAGTAGTAAAAGTATATATCATGTGATTAAGACTAGATGCAGAATATCCTAATTAAAGAAAGTGCATATGTGAATCAATTTGACAGCCTTATTCATAGGAATAAGGCAGGACACAGTTTAATTCCGGAAAACAGTAAGAGAATCCTCGAATGAGGTCCTAATTACAGGGAATCAGTACCAATCAAGGAGAATATCACACACATAAGGAAATACTCGAAACCAGAATATTGTGTAAAAATCAATAAAGGACTAATCACAATTATTCAGAGATTCAAAATGGTAAAATAGTACTGGAATAACACATATTAAGCAGGGTCAGGAACCCTAATCACGCAAATTAGGGATTCTCATAGGAATCATTAGGGATTTAGCAGAATAGACAGAATAAGAAACATCAGAAAACCCTATCGGCAAGCAAATAACACCAGGAATCACAGAGTATACATGAAAGCAAAGTAGTCATGCTAGAACAGGTAAACATTATCGCAAATAAACTCAGACTCATAGACTGACCCCAGAAAATTTAGGGCTTTCTATCAAAATGAATCAAACAAAACGGGAAAGACTCAAATAATGTTTAAACACGATAGAATCATGAAATAATACTAAGAAACCAGAAAAGAACTGTTTCGTAAGGATTTAAAAACCCTAGTTTTGAAAAGCGAAGAATCGTTTTGGGAAACAAGAAGATCTTTAAGGAAAACATAGAAAAAACTCATAATACGTATAGATCTGTTACATATCTACAAGAATCGGAAGGTTTAAAGTTAGGTTTTCCAAAGAGAACCCAGAAAAGAGGAGGAAAACTCAAAAATATTACCGGCCTTTGGCCGGAAAGTGTAAAGATCTTACTCGAACGGCCATAGATGGCCGGAAAGATGGCATGAGACCGGAGAGGTGAGTTGAAATATTTGGTTCAATTGAGAGCCTCAAACGGTGACACGGGTGTGAAGGATGGAGCCACGAGGCTGGTGAGAGGCGAAACCTCCATGGTTTCCAGCGAGGAGGTGGCCGGAGAAGGGAGAGACAGAGCTCAGGGATGAAGGTTCTAGAGAGAGGTGAGAGCATTCAGAGAGGTAGGTGAGAAGTGAGAGGGGGAAATTAGACATGGGAGGGTAGTCGTGTAGGTCTTAATTTGGTAAGGATTAATCTGGTCCGTTGATAAAAAATGATCAACGGTCCAGATTAAAGGGGAATTGGGTCGGGTGGCTTTAAGGTTTGGGCCTGGTATTTTGTAAAGACTGGGCTTAGGTTATTGGGCTAATTAAATGGGTAGGGGTCCGGATTTAATTAGGCTAGAATTAAAATAAAAGTGGCTAATTGTTAAATACCTATAAAAATAGATAAATAATTTATAAAAATAATTAATAATTATAATAAATGAAATCGATGCTTAATAAATTAAATTGAAATGATTAAAGAGTATTTAAAAATACAAATGACTACTTGCTGAGTAAAAATGGCGTAAAACATATAATTAGGCAATAATTGCAAAGGTATTGCGATTATAGCCAAATAGTGCCAATTTGGAAGATTATAAAATCATTTGGTCTTAATAGCACCCTAAATAATAAATTAAATCAAGAAATTCTTTTGAAATTATTTGTAATGCAATTTTGTAATTAATTATCGGAAATAAAATGCTGGATAAATTAAAAATAAATTAATAAAATATAGGAAAATTATAGAAAACTACCAATTGCTATGAAAGCAAGATTTTGAATGTATATATGCAAATTAAAAATATTTTGAGGAAAAATTGGGTATCAACAAATACCCTAATTGGTTAGCTAATATTGTGGTAGTTCCAAAAAAGAATGGAAAATGGCGAGTTTGCGTAGATTATACTGATTTAAATAAAGCTTGCCCAAAAGATTCATTCCCTTTACCACATATAGATCAATTGATTGATTCTACCGCATGCCATGAGCTGTTGAGTTTTTAGATGCATATTCAAGTTAGAATCAAATAAAGATGGATCCCCTAGATGAGGAAAAAACTTCGTTTATTACAGATAGGGGGACTTATTGTTACAAAGTCATGCCTTTTGGTTTAAAAAATGATGGAGCCACGTAACAAAGGTTGGTGACCAAGATGTTTCAAGAACACCTGGGAAAAACTATGGAAGTATATATCGATGATATGCCAGTCAAATCTGTACGAGCAGGAGATCACTTTCAGCATCTTTCAAGCACCTTCGAAATCCTCCGCAACTACAATATGAAATTAAATCCAGAAAAATGTGCCTTCGGCGTGGCTTCAGGTAAGTTTTTAGGTTTTCTTGTATCTAACAGAAGTATTGAAGTAAACTCAGCACATATCAAAACCATTGAAGAAGTTACAGATGTACTCACGAGCAAAAAAGAGGTACAGAGATTGACAGGAAGAATAGCAGCTTTGGGAAGATTTATTTCCAAATCTTCGGAAAAAAGTTTCAAATTCTTTTCAGTACTAAAAAAGCAAAATCAGTTTGAATGGACTGAGGAATGCCAACAAGCCCTAAAAAATTTAAAAGCATATTGTCAAATACTCCCCTGCTTGCTAAACCAAAATACGGAAAGAGGTTACTTATCTATCTTGCAGTTTCAGAAATGGCAGTAAGTGCGGTTTTAGTACGAGAAGACAAAGGTAAACAATCTCCAATTTATTATGTTAGTAAATCTTTGTTGGATGCTGAGACTCAATATCTTCACTTAGAAAAACTTGTTTTAGCATTAGTTATGGCATCTAGAAAGTTGAGACCTTATTTTCAATGTCACCCTGTCTTTGTAGTAATTGTTTATCATCTAAGGAGTATATTACATAAACAAGAATTGTCAGGAAGATTAGCTAAATGGGCTATAGAACTCAGCGAGTATGATATCATGTACCAACCTAGAACTGCAATAAAATCACAAATTTTAGCAGATTTTGTAGCAGATTTCAGTGCAGAAATAGTTCCTGAAGCAGAAAAGGAACTACAGGTGTTCACCGGATCTAATCTAGAGTACGAGGTTGTGATTGTAGGTTTGGAACTGGCACGAGAACTCGCCATAGAGAAAATAATAATTAAAAGTGATTATCAACTAGTAGTTAACTAGATGCAGGGGACTTACATAGCTAGAGAGGCACAAATGCAGCAATATTTAGAAAAGGCACGAAATTGATAAGACAATTTCAATCATGGAAAATTGTGCAAATACCCAGGGAGAAGAATGCGGAAGAAGATGCACTAGCTAATCTCGCATCAGTTACGGAAATAAAAAATGCAGAAAATGATATCGTAATACATTTGTTTCATTCATCACTGGACCAGGATAAAAATGAGGTAAATTTCAATAATTTAACTTGGGACTGGAGAAACGAACTTGTTAATTTTTTGCAGTATGGAACCTTACCTGAAGATAAGAAAGAGTCTCAGCTACTTCGACGGAAAGCTTCCCGTTATTTCTTAATTCGAGGAAATCTATATCGAAAAATGTTCGGGGGACCTTTAGCAAGATGCCTTGGACCCAGTCAGAAAGAATATGTGATGAGAGAAGTACATGAGGGGCATTGTGAAAATCACACAGTAGGAATATCCTTGGTAAAAACTTTAATCAGAGCAGGATACTACTGGTCGAAAATGGAAGAGGATGCAGAAAATTTTGTAGCAAAGTGTGATAAGTGTCAACGATATGGAAATAACATGCATCACCCAGCAGAATTATTACATACGGTTATTTCCCCATGGTCATTCATGAAGTGTGGAATAAATATCTTGCGACCATTGCCACAAGCTAAAGGAAAGGTACGATTTTGGTTAGTGTTAACGGATTATTTTTCCAAATGGGTAGAGGCAAGAGCTTTCAAACAGGTGCGAGAAAAGGAAGTCATGGATTTTATTTGTCGAAACATTATATGCTGATTCGGAGTGCCAAAATAAATCGTATATGATAATGGCCCATAGTTTATAGGCACAAAAATCACAGAATTTTTTCAGGGTTGGCAAATTAAATGAATAACTTCCTCACATTATCACCCCGTGGCTAATGGACAGGGTGAGTCAACAAAAAAGATTATTATTAATAATTTGAAGAAGAGATTAGAGGAATCAAAAGGCAATTAGCCCGAGGTGTTACCAGGAGTACTATGGGCTTATTGAACGAAAACAAAGACAGGCACGGGAGAAAGTCCATTTTCACTAGTTTATGGTGTTGAAGCCTTAATTCCAGTTGAAATAGGTGAGCCAAGCACGAGATTCACACAAGAAACTGAGGAATCAAATGGTGAAGAGATAAGAATGAATTTAGACTTACTCATGGAAAGGAGAGAAGCGACTCTAATAAGAATCGCAGATCATAAGCAAATTATTGAGCGATACTACAACAGGAAAGCTCATCTCAGATACTTCAAGATTGGGGACTTCGTTCTCAAAAAAGTTTTCAATAAACTAAAACAGCTGGTGCAGGGAAGTTGAGTCCAAATTGGGAAGGTCCTTACAAGATTCAAAGTATCGATGTAAAATGTGCTTATGAGTTGGAAACCATGGAAGGCTAGGTACTACCTTCGAATTGGAACGTTGTCCATTTAAAAAAGTATTACTTCTAGGAAAGGGAAGTACCCATGGTCAGGTATCGCTCAATTATGATTTTATTTTGTTCCTTTAAATTATACTAACAATTTTAGATGATAGGCAAAAAGCTAGCCTACACCAAATGATGATATTAGACTTGAAATACACGCGGGATACAAAATTATTCTCGGTCTGGGTTACAACCTTTCTGATGAAAATAAAATGGGTTAAGCAGTCGTCATCTAAAAGTATACCTCCGAGTCCCGTTTGTATTTTCCTTTTCAAGAAATGGACCGAATGGAAGGAATAATCAAGTGCTCGAGGTTTCATACTTCAAAGATCTAACACTTGGGGGACTGTAGATATGAAGGCAAAGAATACTAAAGAAGACTAAAAGTCAAAAATCAATCCTAGTTCAGCCCAAAAATCAAAAGTCAAGAGCCAAAAAAACAAGCCCGAGTCAAATGCCTGTAATAGCTTTGATAAAATGTATACTCACGAACATAAGTTACAAGATCCTACGAGTACTTATGTTAAAGGCAATAATTAGTCATGGGTTACAAGATAGACCCTAAATTTTTGAAATTTGTTACAAGAAAAACAGTTAAGAAAGATTTGTAGATGTTGTTCAAGAAGTTATTTGAATACTTGTAAACTGTTATATAATTTGAAAGTTCAAAATATGAAACTTCCTCAAATTATTCATGAAACTTCTTCAAAGTATGTATTTTCCTACTTCTCTCATATACTTACACCAATATGAAGTTGAGACGTCTTCTTCATTAGTGTCGTTTATAAAAAGATCCTCTTTTATAAAAATTCGTGTCTATCAAAATCACGAAATATTAAAGCATTTTTAAATGCAATTCAAAGAGTAAAACAGAACTCAACATCAAGTTACATGAAAGTTTATATATTAAACTTGGCCAAAACTAAGTATATACTTAGTTAAAACCAAGATACTTGTTTGTCAACAAACCCCAAAACGAACCAGGGGTGAAAACTAACCATCCATTCCAAAAAGAAAAAACAATTCCCATCAAAAAGTTTCAAACAAACTATGTTGTGAAAAAAACCTAACGGGCAGCATCCAATGTGGCATCATCAGCAACGGGAGAAGATTCGACTTGGGCAGAAGGTACTTGAACACTAACTTCATTAGAAGTAGGTTCATCACCTTCGGGAACGTCAACCTCAGGTGAAGAAAAGCTCTGACTTTGCTGAGTTTTTTCAATCGTTTCTTTAGCCTTGGCAATCTCAGCATTTAGATCAAAGCCTTCCTGGCTAGCCTCCATCAAAGTCTCGAGACGATTATTCAAAAAAGCCTAACTCACATCGAGTGTCAACTTATCTTCAAGGGCTTCGTAATCTTTCTCCCACTGGTCAATATCGGCCTTTAGCTCTTCTTTCTCAATTATAGAAGCATCATAAGAAGTCTTCAAAGGGGCGAGGGATCTCTCCAAGAACTTGATATTATCATAAGAGGCACGAAGGTCTTCTTGAGCTTGGGTAAGTGTTTGAACTAACTCTCCGGCATAAGTCTCCTTCTGGTTAAGAAGTTCTTTCAAACCCATTATCTCTTCGATGGCGTTAGAAAGCTGCTCTGCAAATGAAGACTCAAGGATATCCTTGTCTTTGCCGACTTGAATTGAAGAAGCTTTTTCAATTGCCAATTCTGCCGCAACCATCCTTGCTTGTTATTCTAAAGCACACTTCTCTTCATCCAAAACTTCCTTCTCCAATTGAAGCATATTGTTCCTTCCAGTTGTCTGCTTCAGTACGATAATCATTGACTTGTTTCTAAGTATGAACAATCGTTTTCATAAGCTTCGTGCCTATCAAATTGGTCTACAAAGGAAAGAAAAGAAGTTATGGTTGAACAAAAATAAATAACCACAAAAACAAGAGAAGTAAAAGTTAAGACTCGAACCTTCAAGGATGAATGGACAATATCATTCATCCATGTCAAGGAGCTGTGACTATCCAACTTTGCCTTCTCAATTGGGCCAAGCAACGGCTTCAACCATACATCAGCTTGACTAGATTTCTTCAGCAAATTTCCACTCTCAAGAACTTCGATGGTAATCTTCTTCATTGCTAAACTACTACTAGAAGGACCAACTTTTGCATAAGAAGTAGTAGCAACTGGAATAGTAGAAGAAGTAGAAACAGTCACGAGGGAGCAGTAGCAACAACGGCAGGAAGGGTAGTTTGACTAGGAATGGGGACTAATACCGGAAGAGAAGAAAGGGCAACTCTTCAGAAACGGGACCAAAATCTTCACTATCAAAACCACGGTTAAACAACTGATCAGTAGAATCACGAGGAGGAACATTCACCTCTTCATCAGAAATCACTAACGTAGCACTTTCGGGATCATCTAAAACCTTAGAAGGAACAGAACTTGGAAGGGGGGTGGCTTCATAATCTGAAATAACGCGCCTCCTAACCCTAGGCATGCGCACTAAAGAACCCTCTTCCTGTTCCTCTTCACCTTCAGAGCTACGGGCTCCGTCCACCTTTCTTTTCAATGAAGAGCTCAAAATATCTCTTGAGCAAGAGATACGAGAAGTCTTGAAGAAGTAATAGATGCGATACTGACACCACGAATGGAAAATCCTAGCAAAAGAGAAAAGTTAGGAATTCCTAAATTAACACAAAGAGAAGAAGAAAAGTAAAAAAAGAAAAGAAAAGGGAAGGGTGTCGTGTATTTTGACGTTCCATCCAAACCTATGAGAAAGGTATTTCCAAGACCTTCTCTCCAGGGGAGCAACTGACAATAACTTTTGTACCCAAGCACGGAAGTTAGGGATCTCCTCAAAAACTTCCATGGTTGCTGAAAAAGTAGTCACGAAAGTATAAGTTTTTCTTCTTTCAAGAAAGAGAAGGAAAAGATAAAAAAAAAAAATACTTACGTGCAAAATTCCATTTTTCTAGAAAGGGCATGTTCTCTTCACCTACCAAAGCACTTGTGGGAGCAGCGACAAAGAGGGCGTACCAGCCACGGTCTCTATTGTAAATGCCTATTTTTTGTTTATCACATTGTCTATATTTTATTTTGTATTTGTTAGTCTAGTGTGATAATAGAATTAAGAAAATTGAGCCAAATTGTTTTGTTTCATTAAATTTGGGCCAAAATTTGGCCCTAATTGGCAACCAAGCTCCTGACCCACCCAGCTCTCAGTCCTCAATCGGACGCCCCAAAACGGCGTCGTTTTGGTGAGTGATCCATAGATCACATCTTGGCCATCATATCTCTCTTTATCGAACGGATCTCATCATTCGCCACCCTAGGTATTTAAAGCCTAGGTTGGCCGAAATTTCGCCCTATTTTTCCCCATAATTCTTTTCTTCTTCCTCTCTCTTCACTCCCTCTCATCTCTCTACGCCGCCACCCATCTCCGCCGGCCAAAAATCGCCACCGCCGGCGGACGAACTCCAATCCACCCCAAAATCTCACCATCTCTTCCTCTCACTCCCCTCTTTCAAAATCCATGAACCAAATCCCGGCAAATCCTTATGAATCTTCATAAAATCCGAAACCCTAGCCTCTTTTTCTTTGAAATTTTGTCTACGTTTCAATGACTTACCCCTCCTAAAACCTATATAAACTTGTACATCTCAAAGAGATCTACACTTCCCCTACAAGCTCCCCCAAAAAAACTCACCACCACCGCCAGGCACCTCCATTGCCGCCTCTCCGCCGACCTGCCGCCTCAATGTCACTCCGCGACCTCCAGTTTTCTCTTCACACTGGCCTCAATCAAGGCTTTGTTGTCGATTTTCATCGAAACTAGCCTCCAATTCTCCGGAGTCATGGTTTCGATGAAAATCAACAACAGAATCTTGCTCGAGCCGCACCACTGTCCCCCTATTGTATCGCTGCCTAATCTTCGCTACGCCACCACTGTTCGAACATTCAAATTCGGTAAAACTCGAACCTTAATGCTTTCCTTCATGTTTTGAATTTTCTTTTTCTTTATCGTTTTATCGTAGTTTCTTTGTAGTGTAAATGTTATTAGAGATCGTTTTGGTTAGCTTTCAATCTAGTTTCTGATTTTTGTTTTTTGTTTTAACTTAATTGATTATTCTAGTTTACCTCACTATTGATATGTTTTTCTTTGCATTAGTCGTTTGAGTCTCGATTTCATGTGTAGTATTTCTGATTTCGTTTTTGTTTAAGATCATGAATTTCATTAATGTCTTCACTGATCAATGCATCATTTTGTTAATTTTAGTCATTAGGTTCTGAGTTTCTCTTAATTGAGTATTGGTTCAGTTGTTGAGTCTAGTGATGTGTTCTTTCTATCTTAGTTTGGTTTGAATTACATGGTTGGTACTGATTTTGTTAAAAGCTGAAGAGTAGATGAGTAGTCATGTATTAGGGTACATTAGAAACTTACTTTTAGTGCTAGAGTGGCTGAAATACTCCCTTTTTTTCCTCCATGCTTCTTCCATAGTTGTTCAAGGACTGTCCTTTCCCCTTTTAGGCAGTCCTTGGACAGACTTTTAGCATACAAAAGTGAGTCTTTTGAGTAGTTTTTTGGTGAACAAATGTCAGTCCTTTTGAAAAGACTTTTGGTGAACCAAAAGCTGTCCAAAAGTGATTTTCTTCGCTTAATTAAGCGTTGTTCCTTTCAGATTTTAGGAGGACACTTAGAAAACATCTTACACTCAAAAAGAACACAAAAAACTTGAGAGAAATCAGCTGAAATTCAAGAAATAGTAGGTTGAAACTTGAGAGCTTTGAGTGAGTTTTCTGAGAGACAAAAATACTTCAAAGAATAAAGGTATTAGAAGTTAGCTTCTGGGTTTCTCTATCTCTGAAAATTATCTGAGCTTTTGAGGTCTCTTCCAGGTCGTCTCTTTGGTTCTTTTTACTGATGTTGCCGTTGGCTCTTAGTTCCTGATTTTCAGGTACTTTTGCTGGGTTTTCTATTTTGTTTCTGGGTGATTTCATTGTTGTTTATGCTGATGTTCCTGCTCGTTTCACTGTTATATTTTTATTTCTGCGACCCAAGTAATCTTATCTCTTTTTGGTAACGAGACTCTATTAGACAATGATAAAGAAGATCTAATGTTTGAGGTTTAGCATGCTTTTATTTGCTGCCCAGCTCCTTCCAGCCATTTTTGTGAATTATTAACTTGCCTCATCTTATCTCAAAGTGATTGTTATTTTCATATGTTAGTATTTATGTAGAGATCGTTTATGGTGCGCATTAATGTTTAGATTCATAAAAGTTATCTCCAGCTTTAACCTGTTCCAATATTTAAGGGTCGAGTTCATTTAGTTTCTCTTGCGTAGATGTTGTAAAGACAAAATATAAAAGAGATAAGGTTAGATCTAGAGTTTAATAAAAAAATAAAAAATCTTTAGAATCGTATTTTTGATTTATTGTGGTGGTTAGTTTCATATTAAGCTTGAATGTATATTCTCGTTTAACTTAAGTGAAAATGGTCAGCTGCTCGGTTTAGGCTCTTAAGATCAATTTCAGTTGTTCAAAAATAATACTTTGATTAGACATAATACATAGCCATGAGATTAAAAATTAAATTTAAATCATTAGAAAAATGCAGATCTAGTCACGTTATTTAGTACATGAATTTAGTTTAAATGAAATAACTTTTATTTTCCTTTGTTTCCCTTTTTGTTATGCTTATTTTAATATCATTTTAGAAATTCATTTCAAAATGAAGTGCCATGAATCAAGATGTTTTATAAAGTCAGTTGGACTCCTTTGCTCGCTTCCAGAATTGAAATTAGAAGTCTCAAAGGGGTTACCTCATTTTTGTTCATATTTGCTTTTGATTTTTAAGTGGAGTGACATACAAATATCTTGTGCCCATGTTCTAATTCCAACTGCAATTTTGTGTTAAGACTGTCAATGAATATTAGTTTCATCATTTTAATTAATAAATAATGAGAATAAGGTAATAGATTGGTCTAATATTAATTGATTATTCACATGTGAACTTGTTATCTTCAAGCTGCAAAGAAGTTTTATCTTTTCACAAAAAGAATGAACTAACCCTTTTTATAAGCTAATTAATAGGTTTAACAAGGATAAATAATTTTGTCTTAACCGATATCGGGAAGACTCGCTTCAGAATAAAGACATAAATAAAATGTCAAGGTCGTGAGGACACGTCTTGTTCCAATTCTTTCAAATAAATAAAAGTTTATTTAATTAACTTCAAGTAGGCTACACTTTTAGGTGCGACCACGAGGTAAGGTCGGGGATACTCGTCTTAGTTTAAGATTAATGAAGTCATCAACAATAAAAGCAGACATAGGCAAAATATGAAAATCAAATAAAGCACAGTTTATTTAAAATTAATTTAAAGCCAAAATCAATAGAATTTCTTACGCGGACTTTATTTCCGCAGACCAATAATAAAAGAGTCAAATCTTCCTTTGACTAGGGATTCGAATAAAAGATGACTTGGAACACCGAAAAATCAATTCCAAGTGGCGATTCTGTAAATAAAATAATCTCTACTCAAATTTGTCACTTTAATTGGAAAAACTCTGTAACCCACAATCTATAACACATATCTTTTTGGGGGTTGAAAAGGGGTGTGACAGCTCTGGCGACTCCGCTGGGGAACATTCAAGAATTCGAGCTTGTACATTGACTTTATTTGGCTTTACTAATTTTTGTATCTAACTATGATCTATTTGGGCCTAATGTGCTACTTGTCTGCTCTTTACTGTTTTGATATTGTTGAAATGTATTATAAATTGTCTTCTTGTGCACCCCATCCGAGTCTTCTGAATACAACTTCAGGAATCGCGGTTACGCGCCCTATTCTTTTTTGAGATAAAGCCGGTGGGTCTGGGCTCCCGGTAAAGGATTATTAGTCACCCATATTTAAGAACGGGGAGGATCTAGTAGTTAAGCCGGAGAAGTATTGCTCTGGTACGCTACCCCTTCCCAACTTGAGTTGTCCGCTCGTTTTATGGCCAATCTAGATACACCTCATCCCCTAGGATTTTTAAAACTTAGAAGAACAAGTCATATGTCTGTTATCCCTAGTAGGATCATTTTTGTTGCATCATGTACATTTGACATAGTGACGCTTGGCACAGGGGTCGGTTCCGTATAAGACATGTATTCTTTTTTAGACTACCATGTTCACTTATGTGCTACTTGCTGCATCATTTTGATGACTTGCTTGCATTTTTTGACCGGCTTTAGAAAATTAGTTGAGTGGAATTTGAAAAAAAAATCACTCCCGTAATTTTTTACAAATAATTTGTTTTTACTAAATAAAAAAAAGGGACTAATCCGGCACGAGGTGTCAAAAAAAAAAAAAATAAATAAAATGGTCAAGTCTTGGTTCGAACTACGCATGTTCGATTCTCACAATTTCATTGGGGTACGTAAGCAACCTTCATCGGGTTCAGCCCCTATTTTTGCAAGAGTTTTCGAAATCGGTGTGTCCATAATATTTTTTAATTTTAATTTATTTTTTTGAATAATAAATCGATAGTTTTGCTGCTTTTGTCTTTTTCATTATTTTTACATTTGCGTCCGATCATGTTTTTCAATATAACCGCAAAACCTTCTTTGGAACTACCAAAGGCTGTTTTCGTAAATATAACTAATATTTTACCATTTTGCCCCTATGTCGAACCATTTTTGCCTAAATAGCCTTAAAACCTTCCTCGGAGGTGCCGAAGGCCTATGTCCGTACAAAATTGTTATTTTGCTCGTTTTTAACACCTTTTACCATTTCGTCTTTATTTTGACTGTATTGCTGGGACAGCCTTTAAACCTTCCTCAGAAGTGTCTAAGGGTTATTTTCGTAAAAATAATCATTTGTTTTTTGCTGTGTCGTCCCTTATTTTTGGCCAATTTTTTCCAAGTCGACCTTGTAGCTTTTCTTTGTGAAGTATCAAATGGGTGTTTTTCGTAAAAAATAAATTTTTTTTTACCCGCTTATCCATGTTCCCCGATGTTTTTACCAAGACAGCCTTAATATTTTTTTTGGAGGTACTGAAGAGTCATTTTCATAAAAATAACCATTTTGTTCCCCTCGTCGCCTTTTATCATTTTGTCCTAGTCCGACCATTTTTCTAGCCTTCCTCCCATAAGAAGTTTGTTTGTTTCAAAAGTCTGCTTAGTGTCATTTCTTTGAGTTTAGATTAGGACTTGACTTCATATTTTTATTTATCTAGGTACGATATGGATTCAGTTAATGGGAGACCTGACAAGAGGCCGAGAGATGAAGAGCACTCGCCGTTTAAGATTGTCGACAAAGTGCCTAGGTTATTGAAGCGATGGTGGAACAACATGGATGGGTTTGAGCAAGGAAAGATCAAGGATTATTTGAAAAACTTGGTAAACATCATGGAGATTGAGCCTAAACGAGAACTCATCGAGGCTTTGGTTTATTTCTGAGACCCGAAGAACAATGTGTTTCGTCTTAATGGGTTTGAAATGACTCCTACCTTGGAGGAATTCGTTGAATATACAGATCTGGGAAAAAAGAGTCAAACAAAGAGACTTTTGGCTCCCATGAATGTCACTGCTACCAAGTTCCTTGAGCAGATGTAGATCAGCCACACTGAGATAGCACATGTGGCCCAAGGACAAGTCCGCCTAGATTTCTTGTATGACAAGTACGGACATGAAGGGGGATTCTTAGAATATGGCCGAAGCTTGTTAATAAACAAAACCAACACACATGGCGAGAACACGGACGGAAAGCATTCATTGTAGCTCTCTTGGGGTGCATGGTCTTCCCAAGAGAGGATCGGAAGATCAACATTCGGTTATCTGGGATAGTCACAGCCATGATGAAAAGAAAAGATTCCTCCATTCTTCCTATGGTGTTAGCAGATATCTTTCGTGCCTCGACCATGTACTGGGAAGGAAAAGGTTTCTTTGAAGGTTGCAACCTCCTGCTCTAAATGTGGTTCATGGATCATCCTTTCCGTCGTCCTTATCAGGCAGACCATCGTACTTGTTGGGGTAATCATGTCGCCAGTATAATGCTAGATTGAAAAGTGAGTTGGAGATTCGTAGTTTTCCAGAAAGTGTCCAAGATTGGAGGGAGTATCTCCACTCATTAACAGATGATCAGATTACATGGAACTATCCTTGGTTCACCGCAGAATATGTCATCTATAAGTCATCTTGCCATCCGAATCTGATCTTGATGGGGCTTCGGGGTTATCAGCCATATGCTCCCATGAGAGTTCTACGTCAGTTGGGTCACAAGCAGATAGTGCCCCCGGTAGAGGCTATGGAAAACTTTATCTGGGAAGCAACATTAGAGGATCCCATTCGTGAAGCTTATGCTCAAGGTGTTTGGAATGGCACTAAGATACTCGATTGTGGCACCATGGTGGAAGATCGAGAACGGGGTGAGCTGAATCCTTTTTATCTTGAGTGGTTTTATAATCAAGATGCTCTCGCAGATAGACCGGGGACAGTCGTGAAGAGCACCGCAGAGTGGGAGGCTGAGAGAGATCAAACCAGTAGTAATCTGGGTAGGATAAAGTTCGGCACGATCATGGGAGGCTAAAAAAGAAACTTGATTCCTAATCGTTTCACGATCAGATGAGAAATAAAATTCTTGCGGAACGATTTCATCAACCGTTGGTTCACGCATAGGTTCATCTGATTCCCGATTTCTAGCAAAATATCTAGGAGTTAAAGAAGTCCTAGGTCTAGAAGAAGAAGAGTAGCAGTGTTGGTTTGAGAAGAAGAACCACGAATGGACAAAGATCCTAGACTACGCAATCTGCCACCTCTTCTACTCCTAACAGGAGCAGATGAAGGAGGAAGTTCATCGACAATTACTACTTTGCGAGGATCGGGATTTAATGAAGACATGGTTGTATAAGGAATTATCAGAGCAATATGAGTTGAAAACAAGGACGAGTGAAGAACAACATTGTTGGATGAAGGTTTCGTGAAATTGAAGGCATATGAGGTATTTATAAGAAGAAGTAACCATCATATGAAGTAGGTCATGATGAAGCGTCATTATGGAACCGTCACTTCGTGACTGACGCAGTTGCAGAAAATCCCTAAAAAGCGCTGAGGAATCGCAGATCCAATCATCGAAAGCCACGTGGCACATGCATTAAATGGAAGTGACATACGAAGCATTGGTTCTGAAGAAAACATAATGATTCTTGAGAAACGGCGGCAAAGAATTCCCGCCATGAATACATACCACTTCTCAAATATTCAATTGTAGAATATTCGGTAAGTGGGGGGACTATCTGTATTGGTAGTAAGTGAGTGATACATGTGGAATTATATTTAGCTGACAGGGCATAGCACGTGGAACAATGAGAAAATGACAACTAGAATATTACGATTAAAAGGTATACGAGTTACAAGAGGTACAAGTCAATCACTCACGAGATAAAAGGGAACCTATATTCGAACCTAAAATAGTCGATGAAGAGGCATAGGCAGAATGAATCAAGACGGTTAAAAGGGAAGATTCATGAACCTCCAATTACTGAGGAAGGGGAATCATAATCGTTATAGAATCTTCATGAACAGTTACGATTAACGGATCATTAATGTCATTAAATCTCATAATGATTCAGCCATAAAAGGTAGAAAAAGTTATATTTGTAAACTTTTATATAAGGGGAGAGAATTCCACTTGTAAAGACACATTCTGGCTTCTATTGGAATACAATTATTTTCTTTTGCTTACAATCAATTATTTTTAATATATTTTTGTCAATTTTATTTCCTTTCAAGTGATTTATTTGAGAAAGTAAGTAATTTCTTGGTTATCAGTAATTCGAATTCTTCTAAAAATAGGCTTTGACTAAGAATCTTATTTTTTGGTTAAACAGTTTCCATCTTTGGTTAATCGCAAGTATTGAGAATATGGTTTAAAGGAGAAGCAGAAGTTGCAGAAATCGCTCAAACCAGAGATTGCAAAAACTAGAAGCAAGCTGAAACAAGAATGCAGGAAGGAGAAGAAAGTGATGAAAAGAAAAAAGCTTAGAAAATGGGAGAATGTAAAGTTTGGCTTAAGGGTCTCTTCACTGGTATTTATAACAGAACAAGCACCCGAATCGAGAACGCCAACCGTCAGTTGCACGGGAATCGAAATGATAGAGGCACATGAAACGATGTAGCGCGTTGGGAAGACGCTTAATCATGCCTACAGTAATGATGCCATCCTAAACTGACGCCACAACGAGTTGTGGTTTTTGAAGCGCCACGTTGCCACCACGTACAAACTCCTTTCCACTCAATCCCCTCCATCTAAATTTCCCAAGCACGACTGGTGATGTCCGCTCAGTGAGGTCAACTAAAGGACGACCTTGCTAAGCGGAGAGACTGACTGTATGGGTCAAAATCAGATTGAGGATCAAGTCGTGCAGAATAGGACGATGAGAGTGTTAAGAGTGGCATGGTCGTGGTCGACCAGTAATCTTATGAGTTGAACAGCTCGACAAACAGTCGAGGTCGAGCAGTAAAGTTAGAAGTAACAGCTAGTTTTATATTGGGATCCACAGAGGGAATATTCTACTGAATATCCTATATGTTTGTACTTTTAGGGTTCTTTGGGAATATCCCATATAAATATAAAGAAAAAGAAGGGAAAATGCATATAATATTTCATATGATAAGAACACTTGTGAAAGGATAAGCTCTCAGAGAAAATATAATAAACTACTTTTAACAAAGATTCAATCTTTTTGTGAACTATTCTATTATCATTTTCATCAAATCCAAGAAAGTGCATAATATTTTATCATACTCGTGTCATTCGTCATTGTCAGAGGAAGGAATCCTTCACCCTCTTTAATATTGGGTGAATCTTCTCTTCTATTTATGTTTATTGCCATTTAATGTTATTTATTGCTTGCTCTCTTTACATAGTATTACATCTGGTCACATTTATTGTCCACATCTCACTCCGAGTATACTGTTATTTACGTTATTTGTCACAGATCTAGAACTATTAGCTCTAACTAGGATTGACCCGCCTTAATAACTCATTAATTAGTTTAATCAAGGATTAACTTATTTGTTGGTCAAACATGTACGAAGACCTTATCCTTACCTATATGAAGGTAGAGAGGATGTTTTCAATGGACCCTCGGCTCAGGCAAGCATAGGTACCACTATAACAACCAGCCTGATTAGTAGAATTTCATTTGAGTTCTTCAAATCAGACTCAAATCATTGTCGAATACAACTATACATGAAAAAAGAAATGAAATTTGTAATCGAAGAATGTGTGTGTCAGATTTCCTTAAGACAGACCATGACTTCATGGTATGTAACATGTTCATAGATATTAGTAACATTTTAAGCAGCAAAAAGGATTATGATCAAGTATATATATATATGGTACTACATCCTAAGAAGTAAGAACCATAATGAGTTACTGCATGAAGCTTCCTTTTTCTTTTTCTTTTTCTTTTCTACATTTCCAAAATGAGAAGAAAGGTGAAGTGCGAATGCGGGGCACTAGGATGCATATCTATCTGTTCGGTGATAATCATATTTATTTATGCTTAAAAAAGATATACCTAGTTGTTTCTGTGCCTATGATGTAAACAAGTTGTATTAAATAACAGTTTCAGACAACCAAATACCAAAATAATTTTATAAAAAAAAAAAAAATTCAACAAAGGTTATGCACCATACAAAATAGTCTTAGGATATCATAATCCTTTTCTTTGCCCCAACTTAAAAAGGTTCAGGGCACTACAAACAATGTTAATTTTGATACATTTAACTTTATTACACTAGAACATAAAAAGGTTATCCAACTTAAAAGTTCTCCTAAATTACGTGGTGTTATTGTTTCATGAAATGCTAGAATCATACTCCAATGTAGTTTCTTGAAAAGGAAAAAATTTAAGTAATTGTTATGGTACAAGAACAATTTTCTCATATTTCATGTTACTTTTAATTAAGCTACAAATTTCATATCAGAATGACAGACTTCTTAAATTTTACGTACTATTATAATCCATACAATCTCAAATGTTATCCCAATATTGTGTTATGTCAAATGATGACGTTCTATTTAGGTAAACATCATCTACAATATGAACTTCAAAGTGCTGAAATTACGTCAACAATATACCCGGTGAAATTCCGGTCTAAGCGTAGTCTGTATATAGACCTTACCCTACATTATAAAGGTGGAGAGACAATTTCTGATAGCTCCTTTGGCTCAAGGAAAGAATAATCCCATCCATCATGAAAAAGAGATATGGTAGTGTAGAAGCCATGAAAAAATAAAGCAGTAACAATAACAAGAAAATAAGATAATCGGAGCAAAAAATGTGTAATAATATAAATCTAAGAATAAAACATACAGAAGTTATACTAGTATTACTGATATGAAAAAGAAAAACTACAGAAAAATGTTTGTCCAATATTCGAAGGGAAGATGACAAGAAGGTAAAAACCTCATTGACATCTTCAAATATTATTTGTTCTATTAGAGACAGTATATATCAATCGAACTTATTATCTTTTTAATTGATCGGGATCAACATAAATTTCACCATTTTTGTCAAAGAAATGGAAAAAGAAAGATATCAAAAAACGAGAGAAGAGCATAGCCAAGATGATATTGGCACGGCTCAATCAAATTAAATGACACAAAATGTTTGGGGAATTTGATTTGATTGAGCCATTCCAACATCATTCTACTAGCTTTACATATACTGCTAAATACAAAGAGAAAAATTAAAAGAATAAGAGACTTTTAGTTTACCTTTCCACTTCAAATTTTGTAGATCATCAAAAACTAAGAGCTTGTTGTTGCAATATTTCTAATAGCCGGCATGTTTATGGTAGAAAATGATGGAAACCCTAATTTAGAGAGGAGAAAAGGGAATAAGAAATATAAGAAAGAAAAATAGTATTATTGGAATTTATAGTTAAAAAATAATAATAATAAGATTAAGTCAAATGGGCTTTCCACGACATACGTAGTGGTTGATGATAAACACCTAAAATTTCACGAAAAAGGTCCCCTCTCCCTCAATTATATTTCTGTTTGCATTTACAAAGATTGCTTTTTAATCATTTGTCAACTTGTTGCTAACCTAACCTAATTTTCATTTATAAATGTGCTTTTTCATAGTTGTCAATACGCCATCACCATTATGTCATAATAATAGATCGTATATTTTGCTAAAATATGTATTTTTTTTTTCTCTCCCTAAATTCTGTATAACCACACTCACAAATAAGGTTTAAACAGTGGTGGAATCACGTTTTCGAATAAATGAATATGACTAATCTCTTATTCTATTTTACCTTAGATTTTACCCCCAAAAAAAAAGAATTGTTGCATCATTTGGACACAAGCTGTGATGATTCAGTTTATTTTATGCGTTCCTAAAACCATTTATTTGATGCCCAAAAATTGTTTTAATTGGTGAAATAACTTTTCACATATTCTCTCTACTTTAGCCATATCTGTAGACTTATTCAATTGTTGCATATAAAATGGAATTCAGGCACCAACATTGAAGTGTAAAATATTATCCTATCCCGTGTACCGTGCTATTGAAAATGTAGACTTTAAGATAATCAAACAAGGATCACATTGGATCTGGTAGTGTTCATTGGCTGTACATTTTTAACTTTTGATCGTGGGATATTAAAGTACTGTTTTTTATTCAACATAACAACTCAACAAGAAATGTGGAAGCAAATTGTTAAATTGGTTCACAATTATTAGTTTGTACGGCTTATTATACCAATAATAATATCTAGTTGATGGCCTGTTCTATATAGATATAATCATTGAAATTCTTTTCCTGATTGGTGATTATATGGGCTAAAAATACATATATATATATAGAAACTAATGATTCCCTAACCTTCTAAACAAAAAAATAGGAATAAATACGCTCACCTAATTCTTTTGTCCATTCTGGCAGAAGTCATATCCACCTGCAACAAATGTGGCCCAAAGAAATTAATTGGAAAAGATGGTATTTGACCCTTGCACATTCACAAGCGTTTTTTCTATGGTCTTGAACTTGGAATAAAAGGAACATTGCCTCTGCCGGCTTCCATCTGATGGTCACTTCATTATTTTAAGAAACAAAATCTTGCAAGAGCAACTCTTGAACTTGACGCAGAATAAATGTAGTAATGTTAGAGGAGTTCAGTTGGGTGAAATTTGTGAATTAGATCGTGCTAATTTAAAATTCAATGATGTTAATTTGCGGGTCAATTGATTTTGTGACTCATTACAAACTTGTATTTAATTTTATGACCCCATCACTTTTTTTTATACACGAGAGATTTACTTTTACACATAAGAGATCTATCTTTTATACATAAGAGATCTAAAAAAGATATTTTCTTAAATTCAACGTAGTAAAAAGCCATGAAGGCCTAAAACCCTCTTCTAACATTTCGTCAAAAAATAATGCCAAGGAACACTTCGAGACAAATCTTAAGCATCATCAGAAGAGAAAAGATGACCATATTTCTACATTTCATAGAATTCGACTTGTAAAAATAAGTCGATCAATACAAGATATCCGAAAAATAGAATTCGGCTTGTAAAAAATAATATATTACTATATTTCTTATTCCTTCATCTCCAAAATTTGGAGAACAATCGACAGATTGAACTTCTTATGCATTCAAGCAAAGACTATCTCATGAGGCCATTCAAGATCCGAGCGATGACCAGAGCCCAGAGGACTTTACACACTGATGTGGTTACCTATATCTCTTCATCTAATTTGGTACAGGAAAAGTCAAAGCATATACAACAAGCTTCTGGAAAGCATAACATGTATTGATGACCAAATACATCCCCAGTGTCGGAAGAAAATCCTTGAACAGAGAACAAACATTCACTTTGCAGTAGAATCACATGAAAAACAAGACTCTCTAAGTTTCACTTAAAGAGTTAAAATTTTCTTATTTTCTCCGAAGAAAACCTCCCAACAAGTACAATCAATCAAACAAAAATTCTAAATTGAAATTCCAAAAGACTTCTTAAGCTTCTCAACTTCCAAATATATGGTGGAGTAAGGCAGAAATTCTGAGTGGTGAGCATTGGCCAGATCATTTATTGCAGTAGAAAGCTTTGGTATCTCTTTTATCTCTTCATGGGTCAAGGTCCTGACGAACCTTGCGGGATTCCCTGCCCAGAGTTCACCACTTGGAATCCTCCTCCCAGGTGGGAGCACCGACCCAGCTTCAAGAATAGAGTTAGTCTCCACCAATGAACCTTCCATAAGGATAGAGTGCTGGCCAATAATGCATTCAGGCTCGATTGTGCAGGATCGCAACAGACTGTATGCACCAACTGTAACATACCTGTCTACTAACGTTTCTGCTGGCAGCCCTGTTAAACGAACAGCAAAAGCTGAAGTATCACATACAAGTACTTATCCAAAGAAAATGCACCGTGATCGGCTAGGAACAGATAAAGATAGATAATATATCATTCTGCTTAGCTGCAAAGCTTAGTTGGACTAGGAAAAAGAAATAAACCTACTTGAGGATAAGAATGATAGAGGTTTGGTCACCTCAGAATGCTCCAAGAAGATGCAGTTTCTTAGTGAAATAGGGGATATACAACTAAAGACAACCACAAATATCAAAAATCTTAAAAGCTTTCAGATGGAGTTGGTAAAGGATTCATCAAATATTTGATATGAATTCTTTTCTCCTCCAATACCTAGTAAAGAACTTCTCTCGACACTCCAATCATATGGATTCTCTAGGTCACTGATTATCATCTGAAGATCATTCTTCCTATCCCTATATATTTTCATCAAACTTCATAGCAAATCAATAACCTTTTTGATAACTTACCAGGCATAAACTAAAATTGGCCCTTTAAAGCGTTAAATCAATTCTAAACCACATAACATTAAGAATGTGATAACTGGAATAGTTTCACGTTTTAAACAACGTAGCAGTTGTATAAGAACATCATCAGCAAAATCACAAGAAAATTTGGATCTTCCAAGGGGAAGACCAAAGTCCGAACTTCAATACTGCATTCTTTCAGAAATTACTTAAGTTGCTAACAGAAAATGTGATAGATCATTCAAACACACTGTTGTTGCTGTCATTTCTATATAATTATTTGGGTAGTTTTGTCATTTCAATTACAGTGAGAGGCAGCAGTCATTTTCTTCAGTTTTATTCTATAGTAGGATGAACTATGCAGCAGGGTCAAGATTTAAGTGGTTACTCATTACATCAACCAGCAGCATAAAACATGAATATGAGAGGCATGCCTGTGCAAGTTATGTTACCCCCTGCGAGGATATAGCATCCCACAGCCCCCACCCACCTACCACACAATAAACTGAATTGCGTATGCCAAAAATCGGATTCTTCTTCTTTTATGTTTTTTTATTAGAAAACAATAATCACCGATAATAAATTAGAAAAACAATAATCTTTACCTATAATATGAATCAGACGTCACTACGGGTGTGTTTGGTATGAAGGAAAAATGTTTTCCAATCTTCCCATGTTTGGTTGGCTTAAATATTTTGGAAACATTTTCCTTATAAACTCATTTTCCTCCAATTGGAGGAAATATTTTCCTTATCAAGAGAACGGAAAACATTTTCCAAAACTCATTCTCAACCTTCCCCGCCCTGACCAACCCACCCCACCTCCACACCCACCCACCTAACCCACCCCCACCCCACCCTCTCCAAAATGTATTTTTTTTTTTTTTTCAAATTTTTTTTTTTTTTTCAAATTTTTTTTTTTTTTTCAAATTTTTTTTTTTTTTTCAAATTTTTTTTTTTTTTTCAAATTTTTTTTTTTTTTTCAAATTTTTTTTTTTTTTTCAAATTTTTTTTTTTTTTTCAAATTTTTTTTTTTTTTTCAAATTTTTTTTTTTTTTTCAAATTTTTTTTTTTTTTTCAAATTTTTTTTTTTTTTTCAAATTTTTTTTTTTTTTTCAAATTTTTTTTTTTTTTTCAAATTTTTTTTTTTTTTTCAAATTTTTTTTTTTTTTTCAAATTTTTTTTTTTTTTTCAAATTTTTTTTTTTTTTTCAAATTTTTTTTTTTTTTCCGTTATCACTCACCCTACTACAACCCCCCACCCTCACTGAGGTTTATGTGCTTAGGAGTTTACGGGTTTAGAAATTATAAAGTTTACGGGTTCGAAATTCCGCGGTTTCGAAAGTTTAATGGTTCGGAAGTTTATAAAATTTGTGGGTTCAGAAGGTTGTTGGTTCGAAAGTTTATGGCTTCATATTTATTATATCTAAATTATTTATGAAATACTGTTGAGAAGTCATTTTCCTTAATTTGCGTACCAAACACCAGAAAATGAATAAGATTACTACTTATTTTCCACGGAAAAAATTTTCCGTTATATCAAACACACCCTATATCTTATAATTTGTTATTTACATTCTCCTTCCTCCAAGTCACTACAATCTCCTTCATGGCTACCTTTTATTTTTTCCTTCTAAAAGAGCCTTAGACGCTCTTTATATCATAGTCATACTTTTTCCTTCAACCAAAGAGTCTTAGGCCGTCTTTCTCTTCCCTTTGCATTTTGCAACTCAGCATATGGGATCTTTCCCCAAGGAATTGCTCAAAGTCTCTATTTCTCTTTCTTCTCAGCTTGACTATTACTTGCTTCTTCATAATTCTATGTTTGAGATATACTTTTCTTTATATATTTACCAACACTGTCATCACATTCACAATAGGTTCAGTATTTGTCATCAGTCTTTTTCGACTGGCTATACACTTCTAGCCTCTAGATACACTTTTTTTTGTTGGGGTAAGGAACACTTCTATGTAAACATAAAGATAAGCGTGAGATTTATATAACCTCTACTTATGGAGAACTCTAATTTACCTTACAAGATAAAATGAAGACTAGTATTGGAACGAAACGAGCTCCATTAGAACAGAATGGATGTAGAGGGTTCATCAACAAACCCCATATAGTTTGGACTCGAGATGCAATTGATTGATTAACTTCCTTTTCTTTTAGAATGATGATGGTGTCCTTACCAGCTTAAACCTACCTCAACTGTTTTCACCGGCTACCTGATACTTTCACCAGCACAAGTACTGGGTAACTCTGCCTCAGTAATATTTAGGCAGATAGGAAGAAATCATCTAGTGTTTTTTGCCTCCATTGTGATTTGAATCTAAGAACGCTATTCATTGATTGCTTAATTATTATTTCTTCTTTTTAGAGAGCAGTGGTTTCATTAAGAAGAGGAAAATGTCATGGAAGGATTAAATTCATAAGCAAATACTAAAAAAATGTATTTTTTGTTACACAAATAAAAAATAAGTATTTTATCGACGGGCAAATCAATCTGCTTGTGGATTGAAACTAGTGTTATAAATAGCGCTCGCCTCAGCGCTAATAGCGTGAGGCAAGACAGTGTCGCTACTTTCCCTCTGTTACGTTGCGTTTCAAAATAGCGCTCGCCTCTGCCAATATAGCGAGAGGCGACACTGTCGCGAGATGCGACTGTAGCGTCACTTTTTTTATTAAAAAAAAAAAGGAAAAGGGCAAAGACTTAACAAAAGGGTCGCGATTAGGGCTTGACAACAGAGCTTCTTCAACTTCAAACAAAACAACAGAGCTTCATCTGAAAAAATATCTCGAACTCGCGATTAGGGCTCGCAATTACTGTGTCATCGTCTTCTTCATCTGAAAGCTTGAGGTTTCTGTCAAGTGCCATCGTCTTCTTCATCAAGTTTCTGCCATTGAAAGACCAGTTATGCTTCTCTGAGTTTCCTTTCTTTCTTCGTTCTTCCTTCTTCCTTCTTCCTCCTTCCTCCTTCCTCCTTCCCTCTGTTTTATGTCGAGAAGAACGGAAACAAAGGTCTAGGCTCTTCCCTTCCTCTTTCTTCTTCTCTTAATTTTTTTGGCTCTGTTTTGGAAAAATAACAGAGGCTCTGTTTTGAGCAAAAATAAGAGGCAGAGCAGACTGCAGAGGCAGTAGCTCTTTCTTTTCAAGCCTTGTTTTGTTTGCCTTATTTTTTCAATTATTGATTTATAGCCTTATAGAGTAGAATTAATTGCATATTGACTTGATAATTTTTTTTGTATAAAACAACGTTGAAATGGCGCCATCCGATAGTAATAAACGAAATGATATAGCTTGGAATTATGCTATATCCAAGCTATATCCTCTGTTTTGAGCAAAAATAACAGAGGCAGAGCACACTGCAGAGGCAGTAGCTCTTTCTTTTCAAGCATTGTTTTGTTTGCCTTATTTTTTCAATTATTGATTTATAGCCTTATAGAGTAGAATTAATTGCATATTGACTTGATAATTTTTTTTCTATAAAACAACGTTGAAATGGCGTCATCCGATAGTAATAAACAAAATGATATAGCTTGGAATTATGCTATACAAGGCTCATCAAGATCCGCAATTAAATGTGTGTTTTGTGGAAAAACATATCATGGTGGAATAACTCGTCACAAGCAACATTTGATAGGTGGATTTAAAAATGTAGTACAATGTCCCCTTTGTCCGCCCGAGGTTAGGGAGGAAGTAAAAATGTTTGTTGATAAGAAAAATGTGACAAGAACTCAAATGAATTATGAAGCATCGGTGAATCTAATTGATGAAATGGATGAATATGGTGAAATGGGACCTCCTCTCCATCCTCTGTTTTGAGCAAAAATAACAGAGGCAGAGCAGACTGCAGAGACAGTAGCTCTTTCTTTTCAAGCATTGTTTTGTTTGCCTTATTTTTTCAATTATTGATTTATAGCCTTATAGAGTAGAATTAATTGCATATTGACTTGATAATTTTTTTTCTATAAAACAACGTTGAAATGGCGTCATCCGATAGTAATAAACGAAATGATATAGCTTGGAATTATGCTATACAAGGCTCATCAAGATCCGCAATTAAATGTGTGTTTTGTGGAAAAACATATCATGGTGGAATAACTCGTCACAAGCAACATTTGATAGGTGGATTTAAAAATGTAGTACAATGTCTCCTTTGTCTGCCCGAGGTTATGGAGGAAGTAAAAACGTTTGTTGATAAGAAAAATGTCACAAGAACTCAAATGAATTATAAAGCATCTGTGAATCTAATTGATGAAATGGATGAATATGGTGAAATGGGACCTCCTCTCCCCTCCCCCCCCCCCAAAAAAAAAAAACTCATAAGATATCTTCAAATAGTTTTAGTGGGTCAACCACGGCACATACGGTGACAAAAGATCCTCTCAATCTTTATTTCTCGGCAAAACAACAAGAAAAGGGAAAAGGTGAAGAAGGTTCAGGTTTAGAAACCAAGAAGATTTTGAGGGATCGCGCTGTAACAATGTCCCCTTTGTCCGCCCGAGGTTAGGGAGGAAGTAAAAACGTTTGTTGATAAGAAAAATGTGACAAGAACTCAAATGAATTATGAAACATCGGTGAATCTAATTGATGAAATGGATGAATATGGTAAAATGGGACCTCCTGTCCCCTCCCCCCCCCCCAAAAAAAACTCATAAGATATCTTCAAATAGTTTTAGTGGGTCATCCACGGCACATACGGTGACAAAAGGTCCTCTCAATCTTTATTTCTCGGCAAAACAACAAGAAAAGGGAAAAGGTGAAGAAGGTTCAGGTTTAGAAGCCAAGAAGATTTTGAGGGATCGCGCTGTAAGTGTCTTTGCAGCATGGATGTACGATGCAAGGCTTCCTTTCAACTGTGTTAACTACAAAACTTTTGATAAATTCATTGAGGTCGTAGGACAATATGGCCCAAGAATTCATAGCTATCATGAAATTAGAGTAACTCATCTTAAAAAAGAGGTGAAGAAAATAGACCAAATTATTGAGGAGCATAAAGTGGAATGGAACAAGTTTGGATGTTCCATTATGATGGATAAATGGACAGCACGAAATGGAAAAATGATCATAAATGTGTTGGTGAACTCTCTAAGAGGGAGTGTTTTTCTTGAATCTCACCATGCTAGCAACTCTTCTACTGGAAGCAAAATGTACAGCTTGTGTAGAAAGACTATTGATAAAATTGGAACGGAAAATGTTGTACAAGTTGTAACAGATAATGCTAGTGAGAATGTTAGTGTTGGTAGGATGATGAATACTATGTATCCACACATTTATTAGACTCCATGTGCTGCTCATTGTATCAACTTGATGTTTGGTGACATATTCAAGGAAAACCCATATGCTTCAGGTAACTTTAATATAGTTATCTTTAAAGCCTTTAACTTTATTTATATTTATGTTCTATTCTATTAAGTATTAACTATAAAATTGTCATTGTTACTTTTACAGTTTTCACTAAGGTCGTCAAGGTATATTCTTACATCAGCCAGAGGCCGTTGTTGTTGAATTTGATGAGGAAATTCACAAATGAAAGAAATTTGGTGAGACCGGCCAAGATTAGATTTGCAGCGGCTTTCTTAACTTTGCATAGTTTTTACTTGCAAAAGAAAAACTTAAGAAAGCTAATTCTTTCAAATGAATGGAAAAATAATAGATATGCAAAGGAAGCTGCAGGGAAAGAAACTGCCAAAGTTCTTATTTCTCCATCATTCTGGAATGACTACATTCGGGCTCTTAAAGTTGGTGGTCCTTTGATTATGGTGCTTCGTACGGTGGATGGGGAGAGAAAAACACCAATGGGCTATCTTTATGAAGCTATGGATAGAGTCAAAGAGACTATTGCATCGTCATTTGAGGGAGATGTTAGGAAATATGAGAAAGCTTTTGAGATTATTGATATCAGGTGGTCGAATCAACTCCATCGACCTTTGCATGCAGCAGGCCATCTTCTGAACCCGGGATTATTTTACAAGAACACTAGAGATGAAACTTTGGATTCATAGGTGTGGATTGGATACCATGCATGTCTTGAGAAGTTGGTCCCTAATTCAGCGACGATAGATCAAATAGGGGAAGAGTTTGGTAGGTACTCACAAGCAGAGGGCCTATTTGGTTTACAGGCGGCCATTAGAGCCAAAAACATAAGGTTGCCAGGTAACTAACTTTAATATAGATATCCTTATAATTTTAATTTAATTTATTTGATTTATACTTATTAACTTTTAAAATATTTTTCTATAGTTGAATGGTGGAAGCAATTTGGACATCAAACTCCAAACTTGCAAAAGTTTGCCATCAAAGTCCTAAGCCTAACCTGTAGTGCGTCTGGATGCGAGAGAAATTAAAGCGTATTTGGGCATATAAGAAGTAGATTTATTATATTAATAAGTTCTATATTGTATTATTATTAGTATCTATTAATTATCTAAACAACTTATGCGCATGTTCACTCCAAGAAAAGGATTAGGCTTGAGCTATCGCGTCTCAATGATCTAGTGTATATTAAATACAATAGAACATTGCGGCGACATTATGAAGCTCGCGATATCATTGATCCAATTTTGTTGGACAACATTGACGAGGCAAATGAATGGTTAACTGGAGGCCCCCAAAATCATGAAGATGAACAAGTGTATGTAGGAGATGACTTGATTGGGGTACTGTTTCTATGGCAGCTGGAGTTGAGGAGAATATTTATGGTCTTAGAGGGAGTTCTTCAAGTTACAACGGAAAGGGAGTAGCAAGTTCAAGCCGGTCCCTAATTGATGAAGACTCCGAGGATGAAGAAGATGATAGCCAATATAATGCTAACATTCATGAAGTTGTAGAATTTGAAAATCTTGAAGAAGAGTAGATGTTGCTTGTTTTAGACTATTAGACTTTAGTTTATGAATCTACTATGACTATCTATTGAGTCTTTAATGTTTGAATGATATGTTTATTAATATATTATTGTTATTGAGTTTTTAGTTATATGTATATAATAATTTATGTTTTTGTATAAATTGTCACTTCACATAAAAAGGCGAGCGCGCCTCTCGCCTCAGTGAAGCCGGCCCTCGTCGCTATTGTCGCCGCACGCTATCCAAAACACTGATTGGAACATAGTTGTTACGCAGAGCCCTGAAAAGAGAGGTTTGAGCAATGTTTCAGGCAGAAGGTGACTATAGCCTATAGGTATAACATGCTAAAACCTGAATCAAAGTTTATGTAATTAACCATTTTGACTTCATTCGAGTTCTTTCTAAAGTTTCCATAACCCCGTCACAAATTCTACATAATCCTCATATTGAAGCCCATGAGCAGGCAACTGAGACTAAAGAAGCAAATTAAAACCTACTCTGCCGAGGTAAAAATATATTAGTGATGCACCCAAAGGTAAGACCTAGTGGTCAATGAAGTGGCTTGAGAACCTTGAGATCTCAGGTTCAAATCTTAACCGAGGCAAAAACACCATGTGATTTCTTACCATATGTCCAAGCCTTAGGGACAAAATTACCTGGTACCTGTTGCTGATAGGAGGTGGCAAGTATCCAGTGGAATTAGTCAAGGTATGCAAGCTTGCCCCGACACCTATATATAAGTGATGCTTACAGTTTTTGGCATAACTTTGAGAGAAAGATGTTTATAGGTGTAAACTAAAAAATCCTAATTTCCAAGAATGTTTTTTGTCAAAATAACTTAAACATTGTAGAATATATTGACAAACACACTTTCGAGAGCATTTACCGTCCCACATTTTAGATCGTGTTCCTGCTTAAACATGTACTTCGCTTACTTATGTATATGTATTCATAATGACTCACTTCCCGCTAGTAATATGCTGATACTGAAGTAACAAGCAATCAATAGTTCATTAGTTCTTATTGATAGTTTCCTTATTTTCCTGAAGATTTTTCTATTCAACATTGTAAATCACTAAGAAAGTTGTGTTCTCATTCAAAGTCAAGGCCCGCTTGATTCTGAGAGTCGAAGTGAGGCAAAGTGAGATTAAACTGCTTTTAGGGCTGAAGCAATTAAACAACAGAGCAAGACATGTTCAGTTCTGTATTATCTAGCATTTGCGTCAGAAGCAAAAAGAAATAAAAAATTCGACTAAATATACTAAAATTAGGGCTTCAAAACCGGTCTCTTCTACTACTCTTCTTAGTTATTTGAAGTTGCAATTTCTCTAGAGCTTTACTGCGATGACCTTATCCTCCAGCACATAAAATGCATCCCACTAGAGCACGTCTTCCATTTTCTAGAGCTTCGAAGCTACTTTTCCTGCAACGACCTTCTTCCCCTTATCCTCCTTCGTTTTGGAAACCACTTCATTTCAATAACGTGTACATTTTGCTTCTTGTTTAAATCCCCGAACCCATAAAAATTTTCAGTTTCACTTCAAAACAATGGGTATAGAGGCTTATGTTGTCTTGCTGCAATTAGCATACCTTGGAATATACACCATACTTTTTGTGCATTAGAAATATCATTTGCATCATGTTGTCTAGTCATTTTTACTTCAGGGAAGTGCCCCTCTATTGAACCAATTACCAAAACTATGATTCAATTGTTCACTTGACTTACAAGCTTTCTATGTTTTGGAAAGCTTCCGACAGGAATGACTGCTTCGATTGTAAGGTCCTAATCAATAAATATTCAACAAGGTTCCAGATTCCTCAAGTTCACGTAGACATTTGACTTTAGAACATGAAATATCATTCAGGCTCAAAGGCAACATTCCTCACTAAGTTCCAAAATCCTTCTGAATACAATTTTGTTCTCAGCAACACAGTTAATTTCCTTTACACACTACTAATTTTCTCGCAAAACATGTAACTCAACTATCAATATCCAACAGATTAACTTTACCTAAGCAATGAAATAATGAAATACAGTAAAACAAACAAAATTTCAAATAAATTGGAAATAAGACATCAATTTAATCAGCATAATAAGCTCATTGTGATGAAATATAAACTCAAATCTTATCGACAAATAGCGTAAATGTACCTGTAGGAGAAGACCAAGCAGCGTGAACCACACACTTTTCCTGAATGCTAGAGCAGAACCCTACTGTAATCTTATTAAGATCTCCTCGAAGGACGGCGCCGTTCCACACAGACGCGCCGTCGTAGACAGTCACCTGACCAGCGAGGACAACATTGGGCGCCACGTAGGCATCTACGGCGACTTTCGGGGCCCACTGGCCAAGTGGAATGATCTGCCTCTGTCCTCTGTAGTCCCACTTCACTCGATCCGGCGATTCATTTATTGCCGCCTGTGCCTCCGTCGCCAGCGAGCGGCGGATGAGATTGTGATTCTGGTGGCTGCGGAGGTGACCGGAGAGAGTTGTTGCTATGACTCTTCTCGATAACCTACCTAGTGTCGCCATTTCAGATTTTGGAGCAGCTTGTGTGTGTGAGAGAGAGAGAGACTGAGAGAGGGATTTGCGAGCTCGAGAATGGATGCTAAATGAAATGAAGCAATAGGGTCGCGGACTTGGAAGTGTTTTTCGTGTTTTTTCGGGGGGCCTCGAGGAAAAGTGTGAAATAGAAAGGGAAAAAGGGCCAAATATATCCTCTGCTTTGATATATTGTTCACATATACCCTCTATTATATTATGGGGTCAATCTACCCTCATTGTTAGCAAAATTTTCAAATTTATCCTCTATTAATGGTAAGCCCCCAAATTCCAAATTCCTTCTATTTCCTACAATTTTTTCTCACAAATTACTTATCCCTACATGTGCTCTATCATATAAGAAAATATTCTCGACAAGTTGATTTCTTATTCCACTTAACTATTTAGAGCAAGATTTAACAAACTCGCCACCTCCAGGCACGAGAACACTAGTAAATATTCTTTAGAAAGGATGGTATGAAGTTGGACATAAATTTTAACATATCATTTAATTTAGAATTCTCAAATAATACTAAAGAATTATATGTCACAAATTTCATGCAAAAGTGCTTGCGTAAGTAAAATTTACAGCAAATGACATGCTAAATCCAAATCCGAAAGGGAATGCATTTACATGGATACCTACGGCCTTGTTATGCATGTAGTCCATAAAAAATAGTAAATATTAGTAAAAACTTCATAAGCGAATGCATTTCGACCACCTTAAGAGTCAAATAAATCTCTTACAAATTATCTACGTTATTTTGTTCATCCTCATTCCGTTTGAGACATACCCATAAATTATGAATTCCGCATTTCATTTACGATTTGAGCATAACCAAAGACAAAGGAAATAATTATGTTGTAACTCCACATTCTCTTTTCTATAATATGGACTTTTTTTCTTCTCTGTGGATCACACGAAGGGGATGACTGATTTGTGAGAAGAATTGCAGTAAATAGCAGGGAATTGGAGTTTTCCGTTAGGTTAGAGGACAAATTTGAAAACTTTGCAAACAGTGAAGGTAGATTTGACCCGATGGCGTAATGGAGGATAATTATAAATAATATATCAATGTAGAAGGCTATATTTGACCCTTTTGGGAGTTCAAAAAGAAGGAATATTTCCATTTAGGCTACAAAAGTTTCTGATAGCTTTATGAGCTCCTTAAAAGTTTCATAATAACAATATAGGTTCCTTTATTTATATTTTTATACGCATTTAATTTTTTCTATAATTTCATTACCATCAATGCTGATGACTATAATCTCTTTTATTTTCTTGTGCCACGAGATGAAAGGTGGAAGTAAATCCCATATAATTCTAATTTCATTAAATCATCAAGGCTTTTTGCTTTATTATTTTATTTTCAACTGAAAAAGAGCTTCATTTTTATTTACTTATTGTCAACTGAAAATTAAACAATCATCAACTTGAGAGTTGAGACAATTAGAAAGCAACGAATGAAAGTCACTACGAAAAAAGTAGGAATCAGCTACGGGTCTATGCTAATTCGTGTCTAAATATGCTTATGACGTGCTATAATTTCATATATTTTGATTTATTTATCTTATTTGCTTGTTGTTTGGATGCTAATTTGTGCAACAATTGAGCTTAATAGAGTTTATTTTACGTGTAGGAATACTTGGACATGAAGTGGAGAAAAGTTGCACGAAATGATATCTCAAAGCTACAAAATGGAACAATAAAAGAATACATGCAAGGCAATGAAAAGTCACGGCCATAGACAGCGCAAGGCATTGTCCAGGGCACTGACATTGGTGCCCCAGATAGTGCATCACGCAGAAATATTGGTGCCCCTACCAGTGCCTCGCGCAGAAATGTTGGTGCCTCTGACAGTGCCTCGCGGCGACGATGCTATCCGAGCCACTTTTATTTCCTCATAATTTTTGGACGTGTAGACCTCAACTACCTTATAAATACCTCCTAAACTTAGTTTTTAAGGGGAGGAGACACTATTGGAGAGGCAACAGACTACGGAACACTTGGAAGCGACGAATCACAAGAGTCTTCTCTTTTGTTCTTCCTTAATTTTGTATTTTAATGCTTTCAATTATTATCATGATTGTTAGTATGGTTATCAGTAGCTAAACTTTCTCATCTAGGGTTTGATGGAACCTATTGAATGATGAATTCTTGTTACCTTTTAATATAATTTTGCCTTTGAATATCCTTACTTGTTCAACTACGTGTTTATTGTTGTTGATTGAACTGCCATCAATTGATTGTGCCTATTTATAATGTGTTGCTTGAGAAAGAGTGAATATTTAGGTTGTTGTCGAACAACGTCACTCTCAAGGTATATGAGAGATCAATACGGCAGGTTTAAAAGCAGGATTAGAGATAACGAAGCTTTGACGTGATCACAGTGAGCGATGAAAAGATGCGAGCTAGCATAATTCGAGAGAATATGACTAGTAAATTATTGTAGTTGCTCGAGAGAGAGAGAATTACGATAAGCCGAGTGCTCATGATCAATAGAGAATACTTAGGCGAAATTGTAGGAGACATAGAGGGAAGGATATCGACAATTGGAAAAATCATAACTCTAGGCTTTTCCAATTTTGTCTCCAACTCATAGTATCCATATTTATTAATGTACTACTTTAATTTGTTTGTTAATTAGTTAGACACAAGAATTTTAATATTTATAACGTTGAAATTGTTCGAGCTTGTCTTTTTAGTGATATTGAACAGTTATAGTGAAACCTTAATTTTATGTGGGATTCGACTCTAGACTTTTAGATCGGATTATATTTGCAGTGATCGCTTATTTTTTTTAGGACTAGAGTTGGGTGTGACCATATGCCATCGAAAAATAGGATTTCTCTTTAGCGCTAATCCATTGCCTACACCAAGAAAATACTCCATCAATTTTAATTTATATGGTGTAATTTGAAACACGACATTAGGAAAACAAAACCAAAAAAAAGACATATTTTTTAAAATTAGTGGTTTTAAATATATCATAACAAAACATTTCTATGGGTTTAAGACCTTCAAAACTTATAATTTTAATATACCACAATATTTGTGTGACTATAAAAGCCGATAAAAACTTACTTGCACCCAATACATCTAAGACATGTATCTTTAATACACACATTTATCACTTATGGTTAATTTATAACTATTATGACTAAATTTATTGGTTTGATATAAACACCGAATATGAATAAGTATTCACCCTATAAAAGCTTTCTATTGACGGTAAATGAGAAATTAAAGTTAAATTATTTCAAATTTGTAAATAATATATAAATATCATCTAGTCTTAACCTTGTTCTTTTACAACTTTCTCTAGCTATATATAAGTGTGAGTCTCCTATACAATAGGAATCAGTGTTAGTATTCTGTATTTGTAAAATAATTATGGAGAAGAACACAACGTATAAATAAAAATGTAGAAGAAGTAGAAATTAATCTGAGCCCACTGAATTCATAGTGTTCCCTTAAGGAACTTAATCTCCTCCTAGTACCCGAGGTTGTGGATTATTTCCTCACAGGATAGAACAGATTACACACTCGTGTAGTGGTACTTCAAACCCAGTGTTTCAACGAACACAAATGGCGGTAGCAAATCACACTTACTGTTGCTTTGTTGTAGTTAAAACAATACAAAAAGGACGAGGAGAATTCAAAAATTTTGTAAGGAAAATCTGAGGGAATCGTCTGCTATTTATAGCCAACATGTTAACTTTAAACGGAGATGTGTAACTCTTCAGAAGGTCTGTCATGACTGTTCACGTAAAGCAACCATACACATAAATGGCTATTTATGCAAAATAAAATGGGAATTCAAAACGCGGAGGAAAATTAATTTTCCGTTACAAAAACGGATACTTTGGATTAAATAATATTACGCTAATCTTTAATATTAACAAATAAATTTGACTCAAAAAATTAATCAATCAATCAGTAATTTGACCAAATCCAAATCCAAATTCGAAGCCGTAGCCGAAGTCGAGCGAGTGACGACGACAACAACACGAGGCTTGTCTTCTTCTTAACTCTTTAAGAGATAGAAGAAGAACAATTGTATATATACCTATCAAAAGTCTTTTCCTCCTCCAATATGGGACAATGCCCCCTTGTAAGGAGAAAAAAATCAAATTTTCATTTTTTCCTCCATTTTTCATTCACCCTCTTTTAAGCTAAAATAAGCTTAAAACCCCCAACAACCTACCACATGAATAGGGAATGGCTATATCACGTAAATATGCATGAAAAACTGTGTGACTCGCAAGCAAGAATTAATTACATCTGGATAAGTAGGTTTCCTTTGAGCTTTTCGTAGTGAACTTATGTCGGATATACTCGGTCAATCAGTAGATTTGATATATTTGAACCATTAAACTTTGGTATATACCTAGACAACCATAAGTCACACAATCAACCCTTAACCGTCTCTGGTTCTCATTGTTGTGTTCGTTTTAGCCATGAACACTGTAACGATCCGACCGGTCATTTTGAGCTCTAGCGCGTCGTTCGGCGGTTTGAGGCCATGCATAGCTTCACTTCAGGTTTATGACTTGTACACGTGATCGGAATTGAATTTCGGGAAGTTCGGAGGTGATTTGGAAAGAGAATTCTAATTTCGGAAGCCTTAAGTCGGAGGAATTGACTAAAGTGTAATTTTTGAGTAAACGACCTCGGAATTTGGATTTGAAGGTTCCAACAGGTTCGCATGATGATTTCGGACTTGGGTGTATGTCCGTATTGGGTTTTGGATGGCCCAGGAGCGTTTCGGCACCTATTGTGGAAGGTTGGCATTTTGAAAGAATTTCATAAATTTGGGTTGAAGTGAATTTCAATGTTATCGATGCCCGTTTGGGATTCCGAGTCTAGGAATATCTCTATATGGTGATTCTGGTAGTGGGAGCGCGTCCGGAAGTGGATTTGGAAGTCCGTAGGTCATTTTGGGGTCATTTGGCGAAAGTTAGAAATTTGAAGGTTTTCAAGAAATTGACTGGAAGTGAACTTTTTGATATCGGAGCCAGATTCTAATTTCGGAAGTTGAAGTAGGTCCGTAATGTCGAAGCTGACTTGTGTGTAAAATTTGAGGCCAATCGGGCGTGATTTGATAGGTTTCGGCATCGAATGTAGAAGTTTGAAGTTCTAAAGTTCATTATGCTTGAATTGGGTTGCGATTCGTGATTTTGATGATGTTTGATGTGATTTGAAGATTCGACTAAGTTCGTAATGTGATTTGTGACGTGTTTGTATAATTGGTTGAGGTCCAGGGGACCTCGGGTGGATTCCAGAGGGTTAATAGATTGAATTTGGCCTTAGGAAGGTGCTGAGGCTGCTGTCTTATGGTGTAACCACACCTGCGAGGTTAGGGCCGCAGGTGCGGAGCCGCAAAAGCGACCATGAGGGTCGCAGAAGCAGCTTAGGCTGGGGAAGTGTCACGACCCAATTTACCCTCCGAAAGGTATCGTGACGGTACCTAGTCTCTACGACTAGGTCAGCCTAATATTAAGGGAAAACTTTAATAAAAACACAAGAAATAAGGAAAATAAGGGCATAATCTAACATAGTAAAAACAGTGCCGCTGGCTCATACAAAATATTCTCCCAATGACTGGGAATGTCACAAAGTCACAAGCTTCTATAGTTTTATGAACTACTGTAGCTCTAAACAAGTCTGGAAGTACATAAAAAGGAATCTAAATGAAGGAGTAGAAGGGGACTCTGAGGATTCTGCGGACGCGGAAAAAATACCTTGTAGTCTCCTAGAATCAGCACCAAATACTATCCTCGAGGCATATAGCTCGTACCTGGATCTGCACACGAAAACATGTGCAAGAAAGGGCATGAGTACACCACATTGGTACCCAGTAAGTGCCAAGCCTAATATCGGTCAAGTAGTGATGAGGTCAGGCTAAGGCCCAACTGGAGTAAATATAATCAATTTAAAATAGTAAAGGAGATAAGTAAATTCTACAGTAAACAGTTAAAGAAAACCTTTGAAAAGTTAACAGTCGAGGGATCCCTCGGATTAGAACAAGGTAAACTCAAGGTGGAATCTCCGGGGATACCGTCCCGTAGTTCCAGATGATTATGCAGTACATGGGGATCTCCCGGGATACGTCCGTAGTCCCAAAATAAATATGCAGTGCTGGGGGATCTCCCGAAATACGTCCGTAGTCCCAATTTAAATATGCAGTACATAGGGATCTCCTGGAATACGTCTGTAGTCCCAATTTAAATATGCATTTTAAGGGAATCTCCTGGAATACGCCCGTAGTCCCAATTTAAATATGCAGTACATGGGGATCTCCCGAAATACGTCTGTAGTCCCAATTTAAATATGTGATGCAAGATAAGATGACATGTATGGCATCGAATTTATACAGTTCATATAATCACAGATAAGGAAAAGCAATAACCTAAATAAACATGGTGCACAAAATATTAAATAGACAATTAGACACGTAAGCATGCTTTTCTACTCTAAGCTAAACAATTTAACATTTTAATGCAATTTAATAGAAGAAAGAAAATTTATGATTTAAGAAGAAAAAATGGGATTTTGCAATAACGGCCCGTGTACGTACTCGTCACCTCGCGTACACGGCGCCCGCACATCAAATAATATCAAACGTCCTAAGGGGAAGTCCCCAACACAAGGTTAGGCAAGACACTTACCTCAACTACGAAAATCAACTTGAAATCATGCTCTTGCCACGAGTATCCAATTCTGAATGGCCCGAATCTATTCAAATAAATTACATAATGTAAATATAGCTATAAGTAACTAACTCAACTAAACAATTCGAAGTTAAAACACGAAATTAGGAAAATCGCCCCAAAAGGTCCCTCGGACGCACGCCTCGGAATCGGGTGAAATTAAAAAATTTCGAACACCCATTCACTCGCGAGTCTAACCATACCAAATTCTCGATCAAAACCCAAAAACTCGGCCTAGGAACTTTTCTCAATTTTCACCCCCAAATCCGAAATTAGATGATAAAATTAAGCATAGATCAGCGGGAATTAATCAAAACTAAGTAAGAATCACTTACCCCAAACACCCACGTGAAAATCCCTCCAAAGATCGCCTAATCCCGAGCTCTCAAGTCCAAATAGTGAAATGACATAAACCCTCGATTTTGGAACATTTTAAATCTTCCCAGGCATTTCTTCATCGCGATCGCGGAAAGACTCACGCGATCGCGAAGAACAATTTTGTTGCCTCACATTTTTACTCTACACGACCGCGATTCAACCCACACGAATGCGATGAAATGACTCCTCTGGCTTACGCGACCGCGGTTGGCCCCACGCGATCACAAAGGGTTAAAGCCCAGCTTTCCTTTGCCGCCTTATTCCTCTACGCGAACGCGACCTGGCCCACGCGTTCGCGATGCACAACCTGCCTCCCCTACGCAATCGCTTCCCTTGCTCTGCGATCGCGATGAGTTAAACCCAACTGGCCTCCCGATTGCTCTACGCAATCGCGATGAAGAACACCGGCTGCAGACACCAGCAAAAACCAACAATCTTCCAAAGTCCAAAAATGACCCGTTGAGCATATGAAACACACCCGAGGCCCCCGGGACCTCAACCAAACCTACCAACCAATCCCCTAACACCAGACGAACTTAGTCGAGCCTTCCAACCACCTCGAACAACACTAAAAACATTAATTAAACACAGATTCAAGCCTAAGAACTTAACATTTTTCCAAAATCTACAAACGACGTCGAAACACGTCAAACCTAGTCCGAATGACCTCAAATTTGACACATAGGTCACAAATGACACTACGAACCTACAACCACTTCTGGAATTCCATTCCGAGCCCGATGTCAAAATTTCCCCTATCGGCCAAAATCGCCAAATATCTAACTTTCGCCAATTCAAGCCTAAATCTATTACAAACCTCCAAAACACATTCCGGACGCGCTCCTAACCCCAAAATCACTTAATGGAGCTAACAGAGTCGAAAAAATTCCATTCCGGATCCGTCTTCACATAGCTCTGACTACGGTCCAAACTTCTGAGGCTTAAACTCACAATTTAGGGACTAAGTGTCCCAAAACTCTCCTAATTCCATAACTAATCACTCCGGCAAGTCCTAATAGCAGAAACAAACATGGGGGAAGCAGTTATTAGGGGATCAGGGCTCTAACTCTCAAAATGACCGGCCGGGTAACAATCGTTCGTCCTCAAACGAGTAATAAGACAAACCTGAAACTGTGAAATGATGAGGGTACTAGCTGCGCATATCCTGCTCAGTCTCCCAAGTTGCCTCCTCGACCGGATGACCCCTCCACTGGACCTTTACTGATGCAATATTCTTTGACCTGAGTTTTCTGACCTGCCTATCCAAAATGGCTACTGGCTCCTCAACATAAGATAGATCCTTATCCAACTGGGTTGATCTGAAATCCAATACATGAGACGGATCACCGTGATACTTCTGGAGAATAGACACGTGGAATATCGGATGAACTCCTGCTAGGTTGGGAGGTAAGGCAAGCTCATAAGCAACCTCCCCAACGCGCTGCAATATCTCAAAAAGACCAATGAACCTCGGACTCTGCTTACCATTCTTCCCGAACCTCATGACGCCCTTCATTGGTGATACCCGAAGAAAAACCCGATCACTAGTCATAAATGTCAAATCACAACTCTTCTGCCTGGACTGGGCTATGCGAAGTCTTTCCTGAATCACCTTTACCTTATCCAGGGAATTCTGGACCAAATCTGTACCCAACAATCGGGCCTCGCCCGACTCAAACCATCCTACTGAGGACCGGCACCGTCTACCATACAAAGCCTCATACGGTGCCATCTGAATGTTGGACTTGTAACTGTTGTTGTAAGCAAATTCTGCAAGAGGCAAGTATTGGTCCCATGACCCTCCGAACTCCATCACACAGGCACAGAGCATATCTTCAAGAATCTGAATTGTGCGCTCGGATTGTCCGTCCGTCTGAGGGTGAAAGGTTGTGCTCAACTCCACCCTATTACCCAACTCTTGCTGAACGGCTCTCCAAAATCGTGATCTGAACTATGTACCTCTATCTGAAATGATAGATACTGGAATACCGTGAAGGCGAACGATCTCCCTGATATAAATCTCAGCCAACCTCTTAGATGAATAAGTGGTCAATACTGGGATAAAATGAGCTGACTTGGTCAGCCGATCCATGATCACCCAAATAGCATCGAACTTTCTCAAAGTCCGTGGAAGTCCAACGACAAAGTCCATGGTGATCCGCTCCCACTTCCACTCGGGGATCTCTAGCCTCTGAAGTAATCCACCCGGCCTTTGGTGCTCATATTTGACCTGCTGACAGTTGAGACACTTGGCCACAAACCCCACTATATCCTTTTTCATCCTCCTCCACTAATAGTGCTGCCTCAAATCTTGGTACATCTTCGCGACACCCGAATGAATGGAGTACCACGAGATATGGGCCTCCTCAAGAATTATCTCCCGAAGACCATCTACATTGGGCACACAGATCCACCCCTGCATCCTCATCACACTGTCATCACCAACAGTCACATCCCTAGTATCACCTTGCCGAACCCTATCCTGAAGAACTAGAAGGTGAGGATCATCATGCCGACGCTCTCTGATGCAGTCATCAAGAAAAGACCGAGCAACCACACAAGCTAATACCCGGATAGGATCTGAAATATCCAACCTCATGAACTGGATGGCTAAAGACTGAACATCCAAGGCTAAAGGCCTCTTAGCTGCTGGAAGATTTGCCAAACTCCCCAAACTCTCCGCCTGGCGACTCAAGGCGTCGGCCACTACATTGGCCTTTCCCGGGTGGTACAGTATAGTGATATTATAATCTTTAAGTAACTCCAATAACCTCCGCTGACGCAGATTAAGGTTCTTCTACCTGGATAAGTGCTGCAAACTCCGGTGATCAGTGTAAATCTACAGGGAACACCTTACAAATAATGATGCCAAATCTTCAGGGCGTGAATAATAACTGCTAACTCGAGATCATGAACCGGATAATTCTTCTCATTCACCTTCAACTATCTAGACGCGTAGGCAATCACCCTACCGTCCTGCATCAATACTGCTCCAAGGACAATCCTCGAGGCATCACAATAAACAGTGTAGGACCCTAAACCAATAGGCAAAACTAACACTGGGGCTATAGTCAAAGTTTTCTTGAGCTTCTGAAAGCTCTCCTCACACTTCTCGGTCCACCTGAACGAAGCACCCTTTTGGGCCAGTTTGGTCATAAGTGTTGCAATAGATGAAAATCCCTCTACAAAGCGATAGTAGTACCTCGCCAAACCAAGGAAACTGCGGATCTCCGTAGCCGATGACGGTCTAGGCCAACTCTGCACCGCCTCCACCTTCTTCGTATCTACCTTGATTCCATCACAAGACACTATGTGGCCCAAGAATGCCACTGAATCAAGCCAGAATTCACACTTAGAGAATTTTGCATACAATCTCTTCTCCCTCAAAGACTGAAGCACGACCCTCAGGTGTTGCTCATGATCTTTCCGGGGCCAGGAATATACCAGGATGTCGTCAATAAACACAATGATAAAAGAATAAAGATAAGGTCGGAATACACTGTGCATCAAATGCATAAAGGCTGCTGGGGCATTGGTCAGCCCAAATGACATGACAAGAAACTCATAGTGACCAAATCTGGTCCTGAAGGCAGTTTTCGGGATATCTGGCTCCTGAATCTTCACTTGATGATAGCCAGAACGCAAGTCAATCTTGGAAAACACTCTGGCACCCAGTAGTTGATCAAATAAATCATCGATGCGAGGCAAAGGATATATGTTCTTCACTGTAACCTTGTTCAATTGCCGATAATCAATACACATACGCATAGAACCATCCTTCTTCTTTACAAATAAGACTGGAGCACCCCAAGGTGATACACTGGGCATGATGAAACCCTTATCAAGAAACTCCTACAATTGCTCCTTCAAATCCTTCAACTCAGGAGGAGCCATACGATAGATAGGATCAGAAATGGGTTGAGTGTCCGATAACAAATCAATGCCGAAATCAATATCTTTATCGGGCGGCATACCCGGAAGATCAACTGGAAATACATCAAGGAAGTCCCTCACTACTGGGACTGACTCAATTGTAGGGGTATCAACACTGACATCTCTCACATAGGCCAAGTACGCATCACACCCTTTCTCAACCATCAGTTGAGCCTTAAGAAAAGAAATGACCCTGCGGGGAGTATACTCTAAGGTACCTCTCCACTCTAATCTAGGTAAGCCTGACATAGCCAGCGTCACGGTCTTAGCGTGACAATCAAGAATAGCATAATGGGGCGACAACCAGTCCATGCCCAAGATAACATCGAAGTCTACCATACTGAGTAATAACAAATCAGCTCTGGTCTCAAAACCACTAAGAGCAATCAAGCATGACCGATATACTTGGTCCACAATAAGAGAATCTCCCACAGGAGTAAATACATAAATATGGGAACTTATAGAATCCCGAGATATCCTCAAATACAGAGCAAAGTAAGAAGACACATAAGAATACGTAGAGCCTGGGTCAAATAATACTGATGCATCCCTATGGTAAACAGGGATTATACCTGTGATGACTGAATCTGAAGCGACGCCCTCTGAACGGGCTGGAAGGGCATAGTACCTGGCCTGACCTCCCCCTCTAGGGCGACCTCTACCTCCCTGGCCTCCGCCTCGAGCTGCCTGAGAATGTGGGCAGCAACTGGGGCTGGAAGAATAGCCGGAGGACCCGGTGGAGCACGTGGAGCTTGATAAGTCTGTGAAGATGCACCCCTCCTATCTATGAGGAAATCTCTAACCAGGTGACGAGTGTCACCACACTCAAAACAACCCATCGAAGGACGCTGCGACTGAGGCTGACTCGAAACTGACCTGCTGGATTGACCGGTAATAGCACCTCGAGCAGGAGGCACACTGGATACTGGCGGTGCATAATATAGCTCCTGAGGTCTAGGAGGAGCTGGAATACCGTTGGCTGCTGGAAGAGGTGAATGAACGAGGCGACTCACAAAACCCCTACCATAGCGTGCTACTGGTGCACGAGCTCCTGATAAATGACCAGCCTCATGAGACCTCTTGGCCTCTCTCTCCTTACTGTCCCGAGCAAACATACCCTCTACCCTCCTAGCAATACTCACTGCACACTGATAAGTGATATCCATCTCCAACTCTCTGGACATACTGGTCCGAATACTGGGGTGGAGTCCCTCAATGAAGCGACGAACCCTCTTTCTGACAGTGGCAACCAAAGCCGGTGCATGAGGAGCTAACTCACTGAAACGGACTACATACTCCGACACAGTCATAGCACCCTGGCACAACTGCTCAAACTCTGCGCGCCAAGCATCCCTGAGGCTCTGAGGGACATACTCGCGTAAGAACATCTCTGAAAACTGAGTCCAAGTGAGTGAGGCTGCCTCGTCTGGACTACTCAGCTCATAGGCATGCCACCACTGATATGCCGCTTCCCTCAGCTGGAAAGCGGTGAAAGAAACTCCACTCATCTCCACAATGCCCTTAGTGCGGAGAATACGATGACACTCCTCAAGAAAACCTAGAGCATCATCTGAATCTAGTCCATTGAAAGTAGGTGGGTGGTACTTCTTGTACCTCTAGAGTTGCTCTGCCTCAGAAGCAACTACCCTGGTCTCATGCTGAACCGGAGCCACTGGGGGCCTAGGAATCTACTCTAGGGCCTGGTCAACCTGGGCACTCTGCTCAGAGTGCGGGCTGCGGGAGTCTGTGCCCCTCCACCGGCCTGAGATGTAGCGAGAGCTATCGGAAGTAGTCCAGCCTGAGCTAGACTGCTGAACATGCTCATGAACTGAGCTAAAATCTCCTGGAGGGCTGGAGTAGCAATAGGAATCTCCGGTGCCGGCCCTCCAGCTGGAGCTGCTGGGGGCTCTTCTGACGCAACTCTCGCAGGTGCTCGGGCTGCACCGTGGCCTCTAGAGGCTCTGGCAGGGGGATCGGGTGCCTGATTGTCGGTCCTCCCAGTATGGGTCCTCACCATCTGTGGGAAAGAATATAATAGAATTTTAGAATTTTGATGTCAATAACTCGTGCGACAAGGAAATCAAGAAAAAAATGATTGTTCTTAACAGTTACATAGCCTCCCGAAGATAAGCACGGACGTCTCCGCACCGATTCGCGAGACTCTAATAAACCGTCTTGTGACTCGCGACTCCTATGAACCTAGTGCTCTGATACCAACTTGTCACGACCCAATTTACCCTCCGAAAAGTATCATGGCGGCACCTAGTCTCTACGACTAGATAAGCCTAATATTACGGGAAAATTTTAATAAAAACACAAGAAATAAGGAAAATAAGGACATAATCTAAAATAGCAAAAACAGTGCCGCTCGGCTCATACAAAATATTCTCCTAGTGACCTAGAATGTCACAAAGTCACAAGCTTCTATGAACTACTGTAGCTCTAAACAAGTCTGGAAGTACATAAAAAGGACTCTAAATGATGGAGTATAAGGGGACTTTGAGGATTCTACGGACGCGGCATAAATACCTTGTAGTCTCCTAGAATCAGCAGCAAATACTATCCTCGAGGCTGATAGCTTGTACCTGGATCTGCACACGAAAACATATGCAGGAAATGGCATGAGTACACCACATTGGTACCTAGTAAGTGCCAAGTCTAACCTCGGTCAAGTAGTGACGAGGTCAGGTTAAGGCCCTACTGGAGTAAATATAATCAATTTAAAACAGTAAAGGAGATAAGTATTCGAAAACTTAACAGTCGAGGGAGCCCTTGGCTCAGAACAAGGTAAATTCAAGGTGTAATCTCCCGAGATATTGTCCCGTAGTTCCAGATGATTATGCAGTACAGGGGGATCTCCCGGAATACGTCCGTAGTCCCAAAATAAATATGCAGTGCTGGGGGATCTCCCGAAATACGTCCGTAGTCTCAATTTAAATATGCAGTAGATGGGGATCTCCCGAAATACGTTCATAGTCCCAATTTAAATATGCACTACAGGGAGATCTCCCGGAATACGTCCGTAGTCTCAATTTAAATATGCGATGCAAGACAAGATGACATGTATGCCATCAAATTTATACAGTTCATATAATCACAAATAAGGAAAAGCAGTAACCTAACTAAACATGGTGCACAGAATATTAAATAGACAATTAGACACATAAACATGCTTTTCTACTCTAAGCTAAACAATTTAACATATTAATGCAATTAATAGAAGAAAGACAATTTATGATTTAAGAAGAAAAGATGGGATGTTTGCAATAACGGCCCGTGTACGCACTCTTCACCTCACGTTCACGGCGCCCGCACATCAAATAATATCAAACGTCCTAAGGGGAAGTCCCCAATAGAAGGTTAGGAAATCCACTTACCTCAACCGCTAAAATCAACTTGAAATCACGCTCTTGCCACGAGTACCCAACTCCGAATGGCCACAATCTATTCAAATAAATTGCATAATATAAATATAGCTATAAGTAACTAACTCAACTAATCAATTCGAAGTTAAAACGCGAAATTAGGAAAATCTCCCCAAAAAGTCTCTGGGGCCCATGCTCCGGAATCGGGTGAAATTTACAAATTCTGAACACCCATTCACTCACGAGTCTAACCATACCAAATTTACTCAAAACCGATACCAAATTCTCGATCAGAACCCAAAAACTCGACTTAGGAACTTTTCTTCAAATTTTCCCAATTTTCACCCCAAATCCGAAATTGGGTGATAAAATTAAGCATAGATTAGCGGGAATTAATCAAAACTAAGTCAGAATCACTTACCCCAAACACCCACGTGAAAATCCCTCCAAAGATCGCCTAATCCCGAGCTCTCAAGTCCAAATAGTGAAAGATGACATAAAACCTCGATTTTGGAATATTTTAAATTTGCCCAGGCATTTCTTCATCGTGATCGCGGAAAGACTCACGCGATCGCGAAGAACAGTTCCTGCCTCATATTTTTACTCTACACGACTGTGATTCAACTCACGCGAACGCGATGAAATGAATCCTTTGACTTATGTGACCGCGATTGGCCCCACGCGATCGTGAAGGGTTAAAGCCCAGCTTCTCTTTGTCGCCTTATTCCTCTACGCGAACGCGAGCTGGCCCACGCGTTCGTGATGCACAAACTACCTCCCCTACGCGATCGCGTTCCTTGCTCTACGATCGATGAGTTAATCCCAAATGGCCTCTCGATTGCTCTACGCGATCGCGATGAAGAACACTAGCTGCAGACACCAGCAAAAACCAACAATCTTCCAAAGTCCAAAAATGACCCGTTGAGCATCCGAAATACACCCGAGGCCCCCGGGGCCTCAACCAAACCTACCAACCAATCCCATAACATCGTACGAACTTAGTCAATCCTTCCAACCACCTCGAACAACACCAAAAACATTAATTAAACACGGATTCAAGGCTAAGAATTTAGGATTTCCCCAAAATCTACAAATGATGCCGAAACACGTCATAACTAGTCCGAATGACCTCAAATTTGACACATAGGTCACAAATGACACTACAAACCTATAGCCACTTCTGGAATTTCATTCTGAGCTCGATATCAAAATTTCCCCTATCGGCCAAAATCGCCGAAAATCTAACTTTCGCTAATTCATGCCTAAATCTACAACAAATCTCCAAAATACATTTCGGACGCGCTCCTAACCCCAAATCATTCAACGGATCTAACGAAGTCGACAAAATTCCATTCTAGATCCGTCTTCACACAGTTCTGACTACGGTCCAATTTCTGAGGCTTAAACTCACAATTTAGGGGCTAAGTGTCCCAAAACTCTCCGAATTCCATAACTAATAACTCCGGCAAGTCCCAATAGCAGAAAAAAATGTGGGGGAAGCAGTTATTAAGGGATTGGGGCTCTAACTCTCAAAACAACCGGTCGGGTCGTTACAAGAAGGCTGGGACCGCAGATACGGTCGAGTTCCGTAGAAGCGGGACCACACCTGCGCACGTGGAGCCACAAAAGTGAAGGCGCAAAAGCAGATGGGGGCCGCATATATGGAGTTGAGGGTCCGAAGGAGGACCGTAGAAGTGGTAATTTGGCCGTACCTGCGCAACTGCAGAAGCGGTCAAGTGACCGCTTGTGCGAGAGGTCGCTGGGCATATTGTTTTAAAGAGCGAGATTTGGCTCTTCTTCTCTCATTTTCCACTAGGTTGAGGCGATTTTTGAGAGCTTCAAGGAGGGATTTTCATCAAGAAACACAAGGTAAGTGATTTTCACCTATTGCAAGTTAAATACATGATTTGTATAAGGATTTAAGCATGAAAATTGGTAGATATTGTGGAGTTTTTGGTAGAAAACCTAGAAATTGTATTTTTGGATTTTGATCACGAAATTGGACGTGGAACTTGGAATAAATTATATATTTGAGTTTGTGGTGTTATGGGTAAGTTTTATCTTCTAAAATTTTTGGAATCCGGGCACGTGGGTCTGAGGGTGATTTTATCGACTTTTCAAGCGGAGTTATGAATTGTTATAAATTGGATTAAAATAAGTATTAGAGTGTATATTTATTGATTTGCACGTTATTGACTAGTTTTGGAGCGTTGGTCATCGATTTAAGTTATTGGAAGGGCTTGGGAGCCGGTGATGGAACTTCGGAGCGAGGTAAGTCTCTTTTCCAACCTTGTAAGAGGGAATTAACCCCATAGGTGAATTAAGTTAATATGTGCTATAACTTTTGGGGGCTAGGCATGACTTGAACATGATTGAATTGGTTGCTTGAATTTATAATAATTGATATTGCCTCATTGGCCTGAGATATAAATTGTTAAATGATGCAAGATAAATTTGGAAATTTCTCATTTATAAAAGAACCGTTACTTACTCCATGATATTGAGCTTACATCGTTTCTATATAATCCATGCTTATATTAATGGTATTTTCTTTATATCCCATAGTAAGTGTCAGAGTCGACCCCCCGTCATTACTTCTTTGAGGTTAGACTGGATACTTACTGGGTACGCTTTGATTTACATACTCATACTACACTTGCTGCACATTTTGTTGTGCAGGTACATATATAATTAATGTCCTTGTGGGCGTAGAGGAGTGGTTAACGCGGGGACTTAGGTGACCTGCATTCCACATTACGACCCCCAACCAGTAGAGTCTCCTTCAGAGTATATATTTTCAGAGTCTCCTCCAAATTTGTATTCCGGACAGACGTTGTATTTTATTTTACTTCCTAGTTGATGCCCATGCACTTGTCACATCGGGTTTTGAGGTGATTATGAGTTGTTTAATATTGAAATTGTTAATAGTATTATGATTTACTCTGAAATTTCCATAATCTATTATTTAATTGAAGGAAATTTATGATTTCAACAATATTAAAATAATACCTAAGCTAAGTATTTAGTGTTGGCTTACCTGACAGCGGTGTCCGACGCCGTCACGACCTTTAATGGATTTTGGATTGTGACAGCATGGTATCAGAGTCCTAGGTTCACTTAGGTCTCACGAGTCATGAGTGAGTCTAGTAGAGTCTTTTGGATCGGTACAGAGATGTCTATACTTATCTTCTAGAGGTTACATGGCTGTTAGGAGCACTTCCCTTCTTGATTCCTCATCGTGCAATTTGATCCCTATGAGGATTATGCCTTTATTTCCTTCCTATTCAATCTTACACTGCGCGAAGCGCTTGTTATAAATTGGGAATTGAGGAATTCGAATGGTACTACAAATGTGGTGCGGGATGTTTCTCCCTGCGTATTTGCTTTTGGGGTATTGCCATAGCCTTGTGGAAGGCCGCTCTGTCGTTTCAGCTCATTATCATTATTACCTAAGGTTTTGAGACTTAGCATTGATTGTTATGGTGATTCGTGCGTTTCTATCACATAGTGTGGGTGCAATGGTAGGTTTCTTGTCTATGCGTCGAAGCAGTGAATGACTTGGAAGGAGGTTTACTCAGTGCATGATTCAGAGATTCAGTATTTTATTTTCGGTAGAGAAAAGGCAATCGGATTAGGAAATTTCAGGTTTAGGTTGGTGGAGTAACGATGCTTGGTATTTTCGAGCGTGATAGAGTTCTCAATTATGATGTGGTGTCATCGTCCTTGCTGAACGCATTAAGGTTCGTCAATTTTATGTCCTTCTTCAATTTTCCTTCGGAGCAGGGTATTTGGAAATGATGTCTGAGATGCGGCTGTCAGAGATAGCAGTGTATGGCGGCTTCGAGATAGAGTCTGTGTTTCTAATGTTGATGGATCGAGAAAGATGATCTTCGGCGGGGTTTAAAGTTGGTAGCGATCTATTAGTTTAAGTGCTACAGAGATGGAATTTGACTTAAGGCAACAACTGGGCAGCAAAGGATGAGGAAGGACATGTGGGAGGTGTCTTCTGGTGGATAAACTTCTAGAAGGTTAAATGTGAGAAACATAAGTCAAGTAGTTGCTTAAAGGAGTAAGTTTGACCAAAGTGGGAGAGTGGCAGAGTAGCATATGAGTTCTGTGGAAGGATGACTACATGCCTTGGGAAAGTTTAAAGTGATTCGGGATTCACGGTGGACAGTGACTAGGTCTACGAACTTAATTTGGAATATAGGCTATTATGCGACGGGAGATGGGATACGATAGAAAGGAGTTGCTTGATATGAAGAAGGATACAAAATGACTTTGGATTGGAACGTATTGTCTCACCTTTAGTTGATGTCCATGGGGAGTGAGTGGACTTGTACAACTGAAGAATGAGCGCGGGCTCAGGATGGATTACTGACTTTGTAGTAATTGTACCTAGTGCAATGTCGTTGGCTGATGTCGGCATGGAGTTTCCACATGTGGGTTATCTCATATGAGCAGGTTAGCGGTTGTATGGTATTGACGAAGCTTCTACGAAGAATTCTACTAGCTATCCAGTAAGAGGTCGAATATGTGAATGTGGCCAGTGATTCAGAGAGTTCATGAAGTGGTTAACAGGAAGATTTCGAGGAATTTGGCAGGTCGATTGTGCGAGGTCATGTCAATGAAAAAGAAGGAATCTTGGTAGGTTCCAGGGTTATGAAATTGTAGCTTCAAGCTAAGTGGGAGAGCCCCACCACCTACGATTGGATTGTATGGTTGTCTACTTATGAGGTTTCTGGATATCGGCATATCGATAGGCTATTGCGACTAAGGAAAAAGAACACCAGTGGTAATTTGAGCAAAGGATTTGAGGAATGTGTCCTATAATTGTCTTTATCGATTCAAGTTCAGGCTTTGGGAAGATTCAGGGTTTATGCTTCGTGTAGAGGTGATATACAAGGAGAGTGATCCGGGTGCTTCTTTGAGAGGGTGCTCATGTTCTAGTCGGGTCTTGGAGATTGATTATATTCGGGACCAAGTCAGAGTGGGTGACTCTCATCAACGGTCCTAGCTGATTTAAAAGATAAAGTGAGGTGCCTAAAGATTTTGAGTCTGTAGTGTGGCTAAGCATCGAGCTTTTGTAGTGGGTTATGAAAGGGGCTTGGAGTGTTCCATGTTATGTTTGGTCTACGGTGTAGCATGGAGGAATGGGGAAGGTAATTTCAAATCTATGGAGGGATTTATCAGAATAAGTGTACCAGTTGAACATGTGAGTGCCGCACAAGGAGGGTATGAGATGGTTCGTGGGTTTTAGAGACAGAGTGGTCTCGTGAAATAAGGTCACTCAGGATGAGTGCGCATTTGAGTTCCTTATGTTTGAATGGAGCTACTACTATTCTTGAGGCAAGTCCAGAGTAAATTAGAAGAAGTCGGATCGGTTGGCTATGGTTGGATTGGCATGATGGTGGCAATGATCAGTTCTTTCAGCGTGTTAAGCTATACATGTGATTTGTGGCAGTACACGCGAGGCTTGGCGGGCGCCGTAGTTTATTTTGTATGGAGGCATTCGAGTAATATGGTCTTTTATGTGTAGATGAATCCCGGGTGGGTTAAACCACAACCCGAGGTTTGTATTTTCTGCAGTTATGGAAATTCAGTCACGTGTTGCAATGGTTCTCCTGAAACGAGTTAAGTGAAATGTTTATATATGCTGGAGCGTTTATCCTATTAGTGGTTCAGGAGTTATGATGGAATTCTTGTATTCTCGGGTATTGGTATGTTAGGTGCAGTGAACAACATGGGAATTGGAAGTTGAGGATCAAGGTTGCGGCTCGGTGTATGCAAGAAGCCAAGAATGTTACGAGCTTGGGTGAGCAGGAAGGGATTCAAAGGTTAGAGTAAGTTGGTATTGTCTTTAGCGTCACCTGAGATCGGTGTCCTGTGTAAGAGGCTTTGTGTTATGATTTGCGGATCCTTGATTCGCTTTACAACATTAGTATAGTCGATGGTATGGATATGCAGACTTGTTACCTGGTGCATAAGGTCGGGGGAGCGTATTCCATGAGAAGATTGTATAAGTGTGACATGTAGTCACTTAATTGATTAAAGATTGAAACCAAGTATGGAGATTTTGGTACTATCCCTAATGTGAGAATTTATGCTTGGAGGGCGCTCGGTTCATTTGGTTGTGGACTGTGGAAATTTGTTCCAAATTTGATGATTGTTCTTGTGCATCATCAGAAAAAGGGGTATTGTGAATTCCTGAAAGATTATTGGCCTTATGCGGTACGATCGGAATTGGCTTGAGGTCCGTGGATGGATCTAGATGTGAATGTGGGCTCTGTATCAGGCCGGATGTGTTCATTTCAGCATAGCGTTGTTTATGGAGGATTATTCGGACGTTAGATGTTATTTCATCATGGGATATTTTATGTAATATTATATTGTGCCACGTGGGTGGTGAGGCGGTTTAGTTATTTGTACTCGTATTGAGATCCTGGGTAATTTGTGGTGTTGTGAGAGCTTGTGGCTCTCGAGATACATGTTATTTATTGCACCTTAGTTGTGCTTGAGTTTCATAGCGTATGGAGCCATCCGTCTCCCCAGGATTCGTAATATGCACTTAATGTGCATGTGGTTGATATTCAGGTATTTCGCAGGTTTGAGCATTTTGCTCGGTAAATATTTTCTTATAGATTATTATGTGTGGATCTGGTGGCACGCCGCCATGGGTATGTCGCTTGGATCGCGTGGCACGCCGCCACGGGTATCATGGTTGGATCGGGTTGCACGCTGCAATAGTATCATGGTTAGATCGGGTTGAACACCGCAACAGTGAGATGTCGAGTACAGACCCCTATACCTAATCTTGTGTGTTTTCTTTCTCAATTTATGAGGAAGGTTCATAACATCTTTTCAGTTGTTTAATTAGTCGCGTGGGTTGTGTAGTTCTCTCCAAAGTTCGTTTTCCTTATGTATCACATTCGAGTTTGTAGCTTGTTGGCACAATGTGGCATCATATGAGACTTTTGGCAATTTTTGAGGTTACTTATTGCCTGAGCAGCTTGTACTGTGTGAGACAAGATTTTTGGATCCGGGATCAGTGCGATCAGATTTATATGAGGCACATTAAAGAGTAAATATCGATATTCAGTCCAAAATGAGGTCATGATTCTTGTCAGAAGGAGAGACTCCATGAATTGTGATTCGGCTGGCGGTTAAGAGTTTCTACACATCTCTTCTGTCGTGGCAGTATTACGAGAGCTGAAACAGGACTTATATGCTTCATGAGGTGTGTTGTGGGCATTAGATCCGTGGGATTTCGGCTATGGTGGTCAGGGGAGGTCATTATGGTTATGTGAATAATGCGATGCATGGTGTGAATTCGGTAAGAGTATACAATCATGTGTTGGTACATCGGGGAGTGATGGATACGGTGCTCGTATGTTGGAAACAGACCTGGTAGAGAATTTCAGATGATGGAATTTAGTTCTAAGGCTTATTTAACTATATAAGGGAGGATTTTCAGGTTTGCTCGAGCTAATGCGCTCAACTGGGTTGTGATAGTACGAGTAGCTGCACAAGGTGTTAAACAATGATTTTAAACAACTCCGGAGCAGTTCTTAGCACGTTCGAGGCCAAACATATGTTTAAGTGGGAGAGAATGTAACGACCCGACCGGTCATTTTGAGCTCTAGCGCGTCGTTTGGCTGTTTCAGGCCATGAGTAGCTTCTCTTCAGGTATCATGAATTTTACACGTGGTCAGAATTGAATTTCGGGAAGTTCGGAGGTGATTTGGAAAGAGAGTTCTAATTTTGGAAGCCTTAAGTCGGAGGAATTGACTAAAGTGTGATTTTTGAGTAAACGACTTTGGAAATTAGATTTGAAGGTTCCAACAGGCTCGCATGATGATTTCGGACTTGGGTATGTCCGATTCGGGTTTTGGATGGCCCGAGAGTGTTTCATCACATATTGTGGAAGGTTGGCATTTTGAAAGAATCTCATAAATTTGGGTTGATGTGCATTTCCATGTTATTGATGTCCGTTTGGGATTTCGAGTCTGGGGATAGCTCCGAATGGTGATTCTGGTATTGGGAGCACGTCCGGAAGTGGATTTGGAGGTCCGTTGGTCATTTTGGGTTCATTTGGCGGAAGTTATAAATTTGAAGGTTTTTGAGAAGTTGACTGGAAGTGGACCTTTTGATATCGGGGTCAGACTCCGATTGCTGAAGTTGGAGTAGGTCCGTAATGTCTAATGTGACTTGTGTGTAAAATTTGAGGTCAATCGAGCGTGATTTGATAGGTTTCGGCATCGTATATAGAATTTGAAGTTCTAAAGTTCATTAAGCTTGAATTGGGTTGCGATTTGTGATTTTGATGATATTTGATGTGATTTGAAGGCTCGACTAAGTTCGTAATGTGATTTGGGACGTGTTGGTGTAAGTAGTTGAGGTCCCGGGAGCCTCGGGTCAATTCCGGTGGGTTAGCAAATTGAATTTGGCCTTATGAAGGTGCCGAGGCTGCTGTCTTCTGGTGTAACTGCACCTGCGAGGTTAAGGAAGTATGTGTGGAGCCGCAGAAGCAACGAAGAAGCGGCTTAGGCTGGGGAAGGCTGGGACCGCAGATGCGGTCGAGTTTCGCAGAAGTGAAACCGCACCTGCGCACGTGGATTCGCAGAAGCGAAGGCGCATAAGTGGATGGGGGCCGCAAATGCGGAGTTGAGGGGTCTGAAGGAGGACCGCAAAAGCGGTAATTTTGTCGCACCTACGGAATCGCAGAAGCGGTCAAGTGACCGCAAGTGCGAGAGGTCGATGGGCAAATTGTTTTAAAGAGCGAGATTTGGTTCTTCTTTTCTCATTTTCCACTTGGTTGAAGCGATTTGGAGAGCTTCAAGGAGGGATTTTCATCAAGCAACAGCAGGTAAGTGGTTCTCACCTATTGCAAGTTAAATACATGGTTTGTATAAGGATTTAAGCATAGAAATTGTTAGAAATTGTGGAGCTTTTGGTAGAAAACCTAGAAATTATATTTTTGGATTTTGACCACGAAATTGGACGTGGAACTTGGAATAAATTATATATTTGAGTTTGTGGTGTTATGGGTAAGGTTTATCTTTGAAAAATTTCGGAATCCGTGCACCTGAGCTCGAGGGTGATTTTGTCGACTTTTCAAGTGGAGTTAGGAATTGTTATAAATCTGATTATAATAAGTATTAGAGTGTATATTTATGGATTTTCAAGTTTATTGACTAGTTTTGGAGCGTTGGTTATCGATTTGAGTTATTGGAAGGGCTTGGGAGCCGGTGATGGAACTTCGGAGCGGGGTAAGTCTCTTTTCTAACCTCGTAAGAGGGAATTAACCCCATAGGTGAATTAAGTTAATATGTGCTATTATTTGTGGGGGCTACGTATGCACGAGGTGATAAGAGTCCGTGTGTAGCTACTATTATGCTTAAGTATGGGTAGTCTAAGATCCAAATTATGCTATACTTGCGATGTTTGCAACCTTATTGTTAGTTTAAATTGCTTAAATCATATTGAACTTGGTAAAGGAATTTTTAAAAGGTTAAACTTCAGTTTCTTGACCGTTAAATTAAAATTGGCATTTCCTTGGATAAATGCTCCTTAATGGATTCTTGATTTGACTTTTTGAATGTATTTTTATTTCGTGGAGCGGGACGAACGACGCAAATTAAATGGATGCATCCATGGTTCACGCCGTTCGACCCTCGGCAGTGCACATTTTATATTTACATGTTCGAACGAGGCGTATGACCTCGGCATGACTTGAGCATGATTGAATTGGTTGCTTGGAATTTATAATAATTGATATTGCCTCATTGGCCTGAGATATAAATTGTTAAATTGTGCAAGATAAATTTGGAAATTTCTCATTTATAAAAGAATCGTTACTTACTCAATGATACTGAGCTTACATTCGTCCCATATAATCCATGCTTAAATATACTATTGGTATATTATGCATAGCCCATAGTAAGTGTTGGAGTCGACCCCTCGTCACTATTTCTTCGAGGTTAGACTGGATACTTACTCGGTATGCGTTGATTTACGTGCTCATACTACACTTGCTGCACATTTTGTTGTGTAGTTACATATATAATTAGTGGCCTTGTGGGCGTAGAGGCGTGGTTAACGTGGGGACTTAGGTGAGCTGCATTCCACATTACGACCCGCAGCGAGCAGAGTGTAACGACCCGGCTGGTCGTTCCGTGAGATTAGCCCCGTTTCCCCTGTTTCTGATTTATTGTGTGTTTTTTAGCCTAATTTTGTCATGTTGAGTCGGTTGGTTCGGGTTCGGAGTGGCCGTTGTGAGAACGGAGACACTTAGTCTCTTATATTGGCTTAATAGTTGGAAAAGTCAACTGAGAGTTGACTTATTGGTAAACGACCTCGGAATATAGATTTTATGGCTCGAATAACTTCGTTAGGTGATTTGGGACTTTGGAGTGTGTTCAGAATGTGGTTTTGATGTCCGGTGTAGAATTAAGCTTGAATTGGCGAAGTTGAGTTTTGGCGATTTCCGGTCGGCAGTGGAAAGTTAGCTATCGAGGTCGAAATGGAAATCCGAAAGTTGGATCAAGTTCGTAGTGTCATTTTGGACGTGTGTGCAAATTTTCAGGTCATTCAGACGTGTTTTGGTTGGTTTCGGCATCATTGACGGAATTTATAAATCTCAAAGTTCACAGGCTTGAATGCGATGTGATTTTGGTGTTTTGGCATTGTTTTGGGTGTTTCGAAGGCTCGACTAAGTTTGAATAAGGTTATGGGACTTGTTTGTGTTTTTGGTTGGGGTCCCGAGGGGCTCGGGATGATTTCAGATAGTCATTGGAGGGATTGAAGTTGGAAAATGCAGCTGAAGAAGCTACTGGTGCCAGGCTTCTGGTGTGGCCGCACCTACAGAAGGGTAGCCGCAGGTGCGACGCTGCAAGTGCGGGGTGGCTTGCGCAGATGCGAAAAGGGGTCAGGCTGGAGAAAGTCGCAGGTGCGAGAGATGGGTCGCACCTGCGGAGCCGCAGGCGCGGGTGATTCACCGCAGGTGCGAGATTTGGGCCTTAAGTGGAATTCCGCAGGTACGCACCTGGGACCGCAGGTGCGGAGCAAGGGCCGCATGTGCGGTTTCACCGGGCAGCAAGTATAAATACTTGCCTCCGCGAATTTTTGGCATTTTTTATCACTTTTGCATGCGGGTTGAGACATTTTGGGAGCAAATTGAAGAAGGATTTCGAGGGTCTTCTGTGGAGGTAAGTTTCTCGGGCTAAAAACTCGATTCTATGTTGTTATTTGACGGATTAGGCTTGGAATTAGTGGATTAAATGGCATAAATTGGGGGGTTTAGGGCTTGGGAAATTGAGACTTATAATTAAGGAATTTAGGGGTCAATTGTGATCGGATTTTGATGCATTTTTATATGTGTAGACTCGGGAAAGGTTAAGGATTCTTGTGATGCGATTTTTATCGAATTCCGAGACGTGGGCCTGGGGCTCGGGTTTGGTCAATTTCGGGAATTTTTGTTAAAATTGATAGTTTTCGATTGGGCCTTGTTCCTTTAGCGTATATTGATGATGTTAATCTGGTTTTGGTTAGATTCGGAGCAATCAGGAGCCGATTCGAGAGGCAAGAACATCGTGGATTAGTATTCAGACCGGGTTGAGGTAAGTAATGACTATAAATCTTGTCATGAGGTTATGAAACCCCGGACTTCGTATTTTCTCCCTATTTTTGGAGTGACGCACATGCCAGATGACGAGTGTGTGGCGTGCACTGATTTTTTGGATTTGGACTTGGTCCTTTCCGCAGCAAATATTGAGTTGCGTATTTACATTAATTCATATGTTAAATCGTGTTCTAAGACTATTGCTATATTTGGGATGTAAGCCATGTTTGGGGCCTTGCGCCGACTTGTTTAGACCCCTTGGGGGATTTTACTGCTATTTCCTCACTGTGTTGACTTATGATTTACACTTAGTCATATTATGTTTAACTATTTTCGAAACTCAGCCTTATTTACACTATTTTGAGATATAAAATGATGTTTTGGGTCGAGTACCCCGTTTTACTGATAGCCCGATTGGCTTACTGAGAGTTTTTGATTGATTGAGGCCTAGGGCCTGGTTGTGAGGATATGAGATTCCACGAGGTGGCTTGATATTAGCGCTTGGGCTGAAGGAGCCCCTCCGAAGTCTGTACACACCTCCAGTGAGCGTAGTTACCTACTGGGTGCGAGTGCCGAGTGACGAGTGATTGGGAGGCATGAGTGACAGTAAGGTTGCCCGAAGGGCTGATACTGAGTGATTGTGAGGTATGTTGAGCGACTGTTTCTGAGTGATGATTTGCCTGAGGGGTGATTTATGATACATGTTTTGGCCGAGGGGATATTTATGATTTATTTCATTTTACACTAAACTCTTTAGGTAATTTTTTCTGAAATTGTTGGAAAACACATTTTCCAAAGGATTTTACTGAAGTTGGCTTTTAAAGCATGTTGATTTAATGTACACACTGTTGGAAAGAAAGGCTGTGCTTATTGTGAATTGATGATTTGATCTTATGTATTTCTTACTGCTTAGACTTGATTTATTTTCATTACTACTGAGTTGGCATACTCACATTACTCCCTGCACCCCTGTGTGCAAATACAGGTGCTGGTACCAAGCACTAGTTTCCTTCCTTCGTGTGGAGCCGGAGTTGGGACTTTGAGGTAGCTGTTTAGCGTCCACATAATCTCTTTTCCCATTTTCTTGTTTTGTACTTAGTTCCTCGTTCCGAGTCTTGATGTATTTGACAGTAGGGTTATTTTGTACTGCTTGTAGATGCTCATGACGGTTGAATCCAGGTTTTGGGGTAGTGTATAAATTGTTTTACTCATTTTTTTGCTTTAAACTGCTTAAGTGAAAGAAATTTTTGCGAAAGATAGGAATAGTTTTTGAAAATTATGAAATATTATGTCAGTATGTAATTGTTGGCTAGCCTAGTTCCATGATAGGCGCTATCACGACCGGCTTAGGATTTGGGGTCGTGACAAAGTTGGTATCAAAGCCTAGGTTACATAGGACTCAACGATCATGAGCAGGTTTAGTAGAGTCTTGCGGATCGGTACAGAGACATCTGTACTTATCTTCGAGAGGCAGCAGAACCCTTAGGAAAAATCTCATTTTTCTTGAATTCTGTCGTGCCATTTTGTTGATTCTGGAAATCTAAACTTCGTATGTTTCATTATCTCATAGATGGTGAGGACTCGCGCTACCGATCAGGGTGACAAGCCACCAGCTAGACCAGCGAGAGGCCGAGGTCGCGGTCGAGGCCGTGGTATAGGTAGGGGACCAGCCCGTGCAGCAATCGAGGCAGTACCAGAGGGTCCACCTACCATTCAGGATCAGGTTCCCGCCGCAGATACTCCAGCGGGACAGGCTCAGGCACAGGCGGTGCCTATTGTTATTCCGGGTCTTCAGGAGACCTTGGCGCAGATCTTGACTGTATGTACCACCCTTGCTTAGGAAATTTCTGTGTCTTCTACTGCTGCTACTTCTCAGGTCGGGGGAGGCAGTCAGACTCTAGCTGCCCGGACACCTGAGCAGGTTACTAAGGGCCTTCAAACACCGGGGGCAGTTCCAGCCCAACCGGTTGCTCCAGTTCAGGACTTCGTGGTTCCAACTATGCTAGATGTTGAGCAGCGTAGGCTGGAGAGATTTAGTACACTTCAGCCTCCAACATTTAGTGGTGCTGAGGGCGAGGATGCCCAGGGTTTTCTAGATAAGTGTTAGAGGATGCTTCGTACTGCTGGGATTCTAGAGACTAGTGGGGTCTCGTTTGCTACTTTTCAGTTTTGTGGGGCTGCTTTTACGTGGTGGGAGTCCTTCGAGAGGCGTAGGCCTGATGGTTCAGCACCCTTCACCTGGCAGCAGTTCTCCATTATCTTCTTGGAGAAGTATGTTCCCCAGTCTCACAGGGAGTAGCAGCGCAGGCACTTTGAGCAGCTGCGTCAGGGGAGCTATCCGTGACACAGTATGAGATGCGGTTTTCAGAGTTGGCTCTTCATGCCACCGAGTTGGTTCCTACCGATAGGGAGAGGATTAGGAGGTTCGTGGATGGCCTCACTTATCAGCTCTGCCTTTTTATGACTCGGGAGAGGGTATCAGGTGCTACCTTCGAGCAGGTTGTTGATATTGCTCGAGATATTGAGTCGGTTCGCCGCCAGGAGAGGGAGGCCAAGAGGCCTCATGGATCGGGTGGTTCTAGTGGTGCTCCTTCCAGGGGGCAGTTTCAGCATGGTAGAGGCCGTTCATTCAGGCCTCCTCAGTCAGTCCGCCCAGCCTATAATGGTGCATCTTAGGGGAATGGTCCCCACAGTTCTCAGCCGGGCCGTTCTTCATTCGGTGCCCTTCCAGCCCAGAGTGCAGCTCGAGCACCACCAGTTCAGAGTTCCTCTATGCATGATTCTTCAAGTGTCCATTCTGGTGCTAGGGGTTTCTATCAGTCCCCGTCTCCAGCTCCAGGGAGTTGTTTTGAGTGAGTAGAGTTTGGGCACATGTGGAGGTAGTGTCCCCGTCATTTTGGTGGTTCTTCTCAGCAGAGGGGCCAGCCCTCGACTTCGGCTCCAGTTACTTCACCACCCGCCCAGACAACTAGGGGTGGGGGCCAGATCGCCAGGGGCCTCCCTAGAGGGGGAGGTCGTGCAAGTGGAGGCCAGGCTCGTATCTATGCACTTCCAGCCAGGCCAGATGTTATGGCCTCCGATGCAGTGATCACAGGTATTGTCTCAGTCTGTCGCCGAGATTCTTTGGCTTTATTTGACCCTGGTTCTACATATTCCTATGTTTCATCATATTTTGCCCATTTTCTGGATATGCCCTGTGAGTGTCTAGTTACATCGGTTCATGTGTCGACTCCGGTGGACGATACTATTATTGTGGACCGTTTGCATCGGTCGTGTGTGATATCTATTGGGGGTTTGGAGACCCGAGTGGACCTATTGTTACTTAACATGGTTGATTTTGACGTGATATTGGGCATGTATTGGTTATCTCCATGTCCTGTTGTTCTTGATTGTCACGCTAAGATCGTGACCTTAGCTATGCCAGGATTTCCGAGGGTTAAGTGGAGAGGTTCTTCTGAGTATGTGCCTAGCAGGGTGATTTCCTACTTGAAGGCTCAGCGTATGGTTGAAAAGGGGTGTTTATCGTATTTGGCTTTTGTGAGGGATGTCAGTGGTGAGACTCCCGCTATTGATTCGGTTCCTGTGGTCCGTGATTTTCCACACGTGTTTCCTGCAGACCTGCCAGGCATGCCACTTGACAGGGATATTGATTTTTGTATTGACTTGGTGCCAGGCACTCAGCCTATCTATATTCCACCTTATCGTATGGCACCGACAGAGTTGAAGGAATTAAAGGAGCAACTTCATGAACTCCTAGATAAGGGGTTCATTCAGCCTAGTGTGTCACCTTGGTGTGCTCTGGTGTTGTTTGTGAAGAAGAAGGATGGTTCTATGCGTATGTGTATTAATTATCGATAGCTGAACAAGGTGTCGGTGAAGAACCGGTATCCCGTGCCTCGTATAGATAACTTGTTTGATCAGTTGCAGGGTGCCAGGGTATTTTCCAAGGTTGACTTGCGTTCTGGCTATCATCAGTTGAAGATTCGGGGGACCGACATCCCCAAGACTGCCTTCAAGACTAGGTATGGTCATTATGAGTTTTTGGTTATGTAATTCAGGCTGACCAATGCCCCAGCGGCCTTTATGCACTTGATGCACAGTGTATTCCGATCTTATTTGGATTCTTTCATCAACATGTTTATCGATGACATCTTGGTGTATTCCCGATCTCGATAGGATCATGAGCAGCATTTGAGAGTTGTGCTTCAGACCCTGAGGGAGAAAAAGTTGTATGCTAAATTTTTGAAGTGTGAGTTCTGGCTTGATTCAGTAGCGTTCTTGGGTCACGTGGTGTCCAGTGAGGGTATTCAGGTTGATCCGAAGAAGATAGAGGCTGTGCAGGGCTGGCCTAGACCGTTATCAGCTACCGAGATTTGCAGTTTCCTTGGTTTGGTAGGGTACTATGGCCATTTTGTAGTGGGATTATCATCTATTGTAGCACCTATGACTAGGCTAACCTAGAAGGGTTCTCAGTTCAGGTGGACTGAGGAGTGTGAGGAGAGCTTTCAGAAGCTCAAGTCAGCTTTGACTACAACTCCGGTGTTGGTTTTGTCCACGGGTTCAGGTTCTTATACAGTTTACTGTGACGCCTCGAGAGCTGGCCTTGGAGCGGTTTTGATGCATGATGGTAGGGTGATTGCCTACGCGTCCAGACAATTGAAGGTGCACGAGAAAAATTATCCAGTGCACGATCTTGATCTAGCAACTATTGTCCACAGCTTGAAGATTTGGCATCATTATTTGTATGGAGTGCATTATGAGATTTTCACTGATCACCGTAGTTTGCAGCATCTGCTTAAGTAGAAGGACCTGGATTTGCGTCAGATGGTTGGAGCTCCTCAAGGATTATGACCTCGCCATTCTATATTATCCGGGGAAGGCCAATGTAGTGGCCAATGCCCTGAGTCACAGAGCAAAGAGTTTGGGGAGTCTAGCCTACCTTTCAGTAGCAGAGCGACCTTTAGCACTTGATGTTCAGGATTTAGCGGGTCAGTTGGTGAGATTGGATCTATCAGATCCCCCATGGGTATTGGCTTGTGTAGCCTCCAGGTCTTCTCTTTATGATCATATTAGATCACGCTAGTATGATGATCCACACTTGCTCGTTCTTCAGGACAAGGTCCGTCACGGTGATGCCAGGGATGTGGTTACTGGTGATGATGGGGTCCTGAGGATGCAGGGCCGGATTTGCGTTCCCAATGTGGATGGACTTCGATATTTGATTCTAGCTGAGGCCCATTGTTCGCGGTATTCCATCCATCCGGGTGCCACAAAGATGTATCAGGATCTAAGGCAGCATTATTGGTGGAGGCGGATGAAGAGGGATATCGTTGAGTTCGTGTCTCGGTGTCTCAACTGTCAGCAGGTCAAGTATGAGCACCAAAGAACGGGTGGATTTATTCAGAGATTAGATATTTCGGAGTGGAAGTGGGAGCGGATCACCATAGACTTCGTAGTTGGGCTTCCACGGGCTTCGAGGAGGTTTGATGCTATATGGGTTAATGTGGATCGGCTGACCAAGTCCGCGCACTTCATCCCTATTGGTACTACTTATTCTTCGGAGCGGTTAGCTGAGATTTATATCAGGGAGATTGTCCGATTGCATGGGGTTCCAGTTTCTATCATTTCCGATAGAGGTACTCAGTTCACATCTTAGTTTTGGAGGGCCGTGCAGAGGGAGTTAGGGACTCAGGTTGAGTTAAGCACATCGTTTCATCCTCAGATCGATAGGCAGTCTGAGCGTAATATTCAGATTCTGGAGGACATGTTATGTGCGCGTGTCATCGATTTTGGGGGTTCATGGGACCAGTTTTTGCCACTCGTGGAGTTTGCATATAATAATAGTTATCAGTCGAGTATCCAAATGGCTCCGTATTAGGCTTTATATGGTAGGAGGTGTAGATCTCCGGTTGGTTGGTTTGATCCGGGCGAGGTTAGGCTATTGGGCACAGACTTGGTTCAGGATGCGTTGGGTAAGGTGAAGTTGATTCAGGAGCGGATTCGCATGACGCAGTCTAGGCAGAAGAGTTATGTGGACCGGAAGGTCCGAGATTTGTCTTTCATGGTTGGGGAGAAGGTGCTGCTGAATGTGTCACCCATGAAGGGTGTTATGAGGTTCGGAAAGAGGGGAAAGCTGAGTTTCCCCGGTTCATTGGACCATTTGAGGTGCTTCAAAGGATTGGGGAGGTGGCTTATAGACTTCCCTTGCCACCCGGCTTATCGAGTATTTATCCGGTGTTCCATGTTTCGATGCTCCGAAAGTATGTTGGTGACCCGTCTCATGTGTTGGACTTCAACACGGTTCAGCTCGAGGGTGATATGTCATATGAGGTAGAGCCAGTGGCTATTTTGGGTCGTCAGGTCAGAAGGCTGAGGTCTGAGGATATAGCTTCGGTGAAGGTTCAGTGGAGAGGGCAGCCGATGGAGGATGCCACCTGGGAGACCGAGCGGGAGATGCGGAGCAGATATCCTCACTTATTTGAGACTCCATGTATATTTCTAGACCCGTTCGAGGACAAACGTTTGTTTAAGAGGGGGAGGATGTAACGACCCGACCGGTCGTTCCGTGAGATTATCCCCGTTTCCCCTGTTTCTAATTTATTGTGTGTTGTTTATCCTATTTTTTTCATGTGATTCGGTTGGTTCGGGTTCGGAGTGGTCGTGGTGAGAACAAAGACACTTAGTCTCTTATATTGGCTTAATAGTTGGAAAAGTCAACTAGGAGTTGACTTATTGGTAAACGACCTCGGAATGTAGATTTTATGGCTTGGATAACTTCGTTAGGTGATTTGGGACTTATGAGTGTGTTCAGAATGTGGTTTTGATGTCCGGTGTAGAATTAGGCTTGAATTGGCGAAGTTGAGTTTTGGCGATTTTCGGTCGGCAGTAGAAAGTTAGCTATTGGGGTCGAAATGGAAATCTGAAAGTTGGAGCAGGTTCGTAGTGTCATTTTGGACGTGTGTGCAAATTTTCAGGTCATTCGGACGTGTTTTGGTTGGTTTTGGTATCATTGGCGGAACTTCAAAGTCTCAAAGTTCATAGGCTTGAATCCGATGTGATTTTGGTGTTTTGGCGTTGTTTTGGGTGTTTCGAAGGATCGACTAAGTTTGAATAGGGTTATGGGACTTGTTTGTGTTTTTGGTTGGGGTCCCGAGGGGCTCGGGATGATTTCAGATAGTCATCGGAGGGATTGAAGTGGGAAAATACAGCTGAAGAAGCTGCTTCTGGTGTGGTCGCACCTGCGGAAGGGTAGCTGCAGGTGCAACGCCGCAAGTGCGGAGTGGCTTGCGCAGGTGTGAAAAGAGGTCAGGCTGGAGAAAGGCGCAGGTGCGAGACATGGGTCGCACCTGCGGAGCCGCAGGTGCGGGTGATTCACCGCATGTGCGAGATTTAGGCCTTAAGTGGAATTTCGCAGGTGCGCACCTGGGATCGCAGGTGCGGTTTCACTGGGCAGCAAGTATAAATCTTGCCTCCGTGAATTTTTGGCATTTTTCATCACTTTTGCATGCGGGTTGAGACATTTTGGGAGCAAATTGAAGAAGGATTTCGAGGGTCTTCTGTGGAGGTAAGTTTCTCGGACTAAAAACTCAATTCTATGTTATTATTTGACGGATTAGGCTTGGAATTAGTGGATTAAATGGCATAAATTGTGGGTTTAGGGCTTGGAAATTGAGATTTATAATTAAGGAATTTAGGGGTCAATTGTGGTCGGATTTTGATGCATTTTTATATGTGTAGACTCGGGAAAGGATAAGGATTCTTGTGATGTAATTTTTATCGAATTCTGAGACGTGGGCCCGGGGCTCGGGTTTGGCCAATTTCGGGAATTTTTGTTAAATTGATAGTTTTCGATTGGGCCTTGTTCCTTTAGCGTATATGGATGGTGGTAATCTGGTTTTGGTTAGATTCGGAGCAATCGGGAGCCGATTTGAGAGGCAAGAGCATCGCAGATTAGTATTTGAGCTGGGTTGAGGTAAGTAATGACTATAAATCTTGTCCTGAGGTATGAAACCCCGGAATTTGTATTTTCTCACTATTTTTGGAGTGGCGCACATGCCGGATGACGAGTATGTGGCGTGGACTGATTTTTTGGATTTGGACTTGGTCCTTTCCGCGGCAACTATTGAGTTGCGTATTTACTTTAAATCATATGTTAAATCGTGTTCTAAAACCATTGCGCCGACTTGTTTAGACCCCTTAGGGGCTTTTACTGCTATTTCCTCACTGTGTTGACTTATGATTTACACTCAGTCATATTATATTTAACGGTATTCGAAACTCAGCCTTATTTACTATATTTTGAGATATAAAATGATGTTTTTGATCGAGTACCCCGTTTTACTGATAGCCCGAGTGGCTTACTGAGAGTTTCTGACTGAGTGAGGCCGAGGGCCTGATTGTGAGGATATGAGATGCCACGAGGTGGCTTGATATTAGCGCTTGGGCTGAAGGAGCTCCTCCGGAGTCTGTACACACCCTCAGTGAGCACAGGTACCTACTGAGTGCGAGTGCCGAGTGACGAGTGATTGGGAGGCATGAGTGATAGTGAGGTTGCCCGAGGGGATGATACTGAATGATTGTGAGGTATGCTGAGCGACTGTTTCTGAGTGATGATTTGCCCGAAGGGCGATTTATGATACATGTTTTGGTCCGAGGGGCGATTTATGATACATGTTTTGGCCCGAGGGCCTATTTATGATTTATTTCATTTTACACTAAACTCTGTGGGTAATTTTTTCTGAAATTGTTGGAGAACACATTTTCCAAAGGATTTTACTAAAGTTGGCTTTAAAAGTATGTTGATTTAATGTACACACTTTTGGAAAGAAAGGCTGTGCTTATTGTTACTTGATGATTTGATCTTATGTGTTTCTTACTGCTTAAACTTGATTTGTTTTCATTACTACTGAGTTGGCATACTCACATTACTCCCTGCACCCCTGTGTGCAGATACAGGTGCTGGTACCGAGCGCTAGTTTCCTTCCTTCGTGTGGAATCGGAGTTGGGACTTCGAGGTAGCTGTTCAGCGTCCACAACATATCTTTTCCCATTTTCTTGTTTTGTACTTAGTTCCTCGTTCCGAGTCTTGATGTATTTGACAGAGGGTTATTTTGTACTGCTTGTAGATGCTCATGACGGTTGACTCCAGGTTTGGGGTAGTCCACAACATATCTTTTCCCATTTTCTTGTTTTGTACTTAGTTCCTCGTTCCGAGTCTTGATGTATTTGACAGTAGGGTTATTTTGTACTGCTTGTAGATGCTCATGACGGTTGACTCCAGGTTTGGGGTAGTGTATAAACTGTTTTACTCATTTTTCTTGCTTTAAACTGTTTAAGCAAAAGAAAGTTTTGTGAAAGATCGGAATAGTTTTTGAAAATTATGAAATATTATGTCAGTATGTAATTGTTGGCTAGCCTAGTTCCATGATATGTGCCATCACGGCCGGCTTAGGATTTGGGGTCGTGACACAGAGTCTCCTTCAGGTATTTATATTTTCTTTTCTGTCCAAATTTGTATTCCGGACAGACGTTGTATTTTATTTTACTTCCTAATTGATGGTCATGCACTTGTCACATCGGGTTTCTGAGTGATTATAAGTTGTTCAATATTGAATTTGTTACAAGCATTATGATTTACTCTGAAATTTCCATCATCTGTTATTTAATTGAAGGAAATTTATGATTTCAACAATATTAAAATAAGACCTAAACTAAGTATTTAGTGTTGGCTTTCCCGAGAGTGGTGTCTGGCGCCATCACGACCTTTAATGGATTTTTGGTCGTGACAAACATCGCCTGGTTTCATAAGTGCGTAGAGAACTGGTCTTACAAAATTCTCCTTGAAGCGGCTAACGCTTCACACTTACAAAGATGATTCCTAAACGTGTCATACCGTAGATACACTATTTGATATACCCCATAACGAATTTAGAAACCATTAGAAAGCCTTAATGCTTTATGCTTGGTACTGAACATTGTCTCATCATGAGAATAGACCAAAATTTTAGTTGACAATGTTGGACCATCATTAATGACTTTGTTTGATCTCCTTGAACCTAGATCTTGTTGATCTCCAATCTTCTAGGTAGAGTTACCGCAACAATGACTTGTCCTCGACCATAATCCCATGTAACGACCCGACCAGTTGTTTCATGAGATTAGCCCCGTTTCCCCCATTTCTGCTTTATCATATGTTGCTTAGCATGTTTATGTTGTGTTGGGTCGGTTGGTTCGGGTTCGGAGTGGTCGTGGTGATAACAGAGACACTTAGTCTCTGAAATTAGCTTAATAGTTAAAAAAGTCAATTCGGAGTTGACTTATTGGTAAACGACCTAGGGATGTAGATTTTATGGCTCGGATAGCTTCGTTAGGTGATTTGGGACTTAGGAGTGTGTTCGGAATGAAGTTTTGATGTCCGATGTAGAAATAGGATTGAATTGGCGAAGGTTAATTTTTGGCGATTTTCGGTCGTCAGTGGAAAATAGGCTATAGGGGTCGGAATGGAATTCCGGCGGTTGGAGCAGGTTCGTAATGTCATTTTGGATATGTGTGCAAATTTTCAGGTCAATCAGATGTGGTTTGGTTGGTTTCGGCATCATTGGTGAAATTTAGAAGTTCTAAAGTTCATAGGCTTGAATTTGATGTAATTTTTGTGTTTTTGTGTTGTTTTTAGTGTTTCAAAGGCTCGACTAAGTTTGAATGATGCTATGGGGTGTGTTGGTATGTTTGGTTGGGGCCCCGAGGGGATCGGGATTTATTTCGGATGGTTAACAGAGGTTTGGACTTAGGAAATTTGCAGCAAATAGCTGCTGGTGTGAATTTACTGGTGTGGCCGCACCTGCGGAAGGGGAGCCGCAGGTGCGACGCCGCGGGTGCGAAGGACCCTGCGCAGGTGCGAAGGACCCTGCACAGGTGCGAAGTTAGGCCAGGCAGGAGGACTTTGTAGGTGCGAAGAATTTGACGCACCTGCGAAGCCGCAGGTAAAAAGGATTGCAGGTGCGAGAATTGGATTGTTAGTAGGATTTTGCAGATGCGCACCTGGGACCGCAGGTGCGGAATAACTGGGCAGAACAGTATAAAAAATTCCACCGCGAATATTTTGGCATTTCCTCCATTGTTGCATGTAGATTGAGCTGGGTTGAGAGCAAATTGAAGGGGGGATTCAAAGGTCTTCAGTGGAGGTAAGTTCCCGGATTATAAAACTCGTTTCTATGCTATTTTGTACAGATTAAGCTTGTAATTTGAAGAATTAAATTGGAAAAAGGTTGGGAAAAACGGGGAGGAAATTTGGAAATTCTTTTGGTGATTTGAGTGGGCAATTATGAACCGATTGTGGAGTTTTTGGTATGTATAGATTCGTGGGAGGATAAGAATTCTAGTGATGTAAATTTTATTGAATTCCGAGACGTGGGCCCGGGGATCAAGTTTGGCTGAATTTCAAGAATTGTGTTAATATTTATATCGTTCGATTGGGTTTTATTCCGTTAGCGTGTATTGTTTATGTTAATCTGATTTGATTAGATTCGGAGCATTTGGGAGCCAATTCGAGGGGCAAGCGCATCGCAGAGTAGATTTTGGGCTGTTTTGAGGTAAGTAACGATTGTAACTCTAAACCTGAGGGTGTGACACCCCGTTATTTGATATTGTGTTGATAAATAAGGTGACGCACATGCTAGGTGAGGAGCGTAGGGGTGTGCACTGATAGGGATTGTGACTTGGTCCGTCCCGTAGCGACTATTAAGCCGCATATTCGATTTGAAACCTTATGACATCCTGTCTTCCAGAAGTTTATACTTGTTATGGACTGTGAGCCATGTTTGGGGCCTTATGCCGACCTGTTTAGACCCTCAGGGGTATTTTTCCATGTTTGGGTACTTTTACACTATTCTACCCCTATCTTGTTAGAAAAATTGTGAACTCAGTCATGTTTCCTACTTGTTGTTATTTTCACTGTTATCACACTGCTTTGAAAACTCTAAAAAGTATTTTGGGATGAGTCCCGTGAGTCGAGATGAATTGCCCAAGTGGCTTGTGAGGGTGACTGAGTCAAGTCGAGAGCCGAGTATGTAAGGATAGCTATGGATCGGGCTGCATGCCGCATCAGTATATATGTGTTAGTCCGAGCACCGAGTATGTGAGGATGGTTATGGGACGGGCTGCACGCCGCAACAGTATATATGCTATATATTATATGTGGGTCGGGCTGAATGCTACAATAATATAGATTATATACATATATGGATCGGGCTGCACGTCACAACAATATATGATATATATGGATCGGGCTGCACGCCGCAACAATATACATATTGGATCAGGCTGCACACCGCAGTAGATATATCGCTTGGGCTGAAGGAGCCACTCCAGGAGTCTGTACACCCCCAGTGAGCGCAGTCGACTATTATATGGATCGTGCTGCACGTTGTAGCGTATGTTATATATGGATCGGACCGCACGCCACAACAGTATATATATATATATATATATATATATATATATATGTAGTGGAGTGGGCTGCCCGCCGCATCAGTTGTGTGTGTTCATGGTACTTGTTGAGTACGAGTGTGAAGTGAGAGCATGAGATATGATACTGGAGTCACGAGTGATGGAGAGGCTTGCCCGAGAGGCTTTATTGTGAGTGATACTGTGCCCGAGGGGCTTATATTTTATGAAAATGCTATTTTCACTCTTCTTACATTGAGCCTCTGATAAGAAATGTCGGATAAATGTTTTATACGAGATTTTTAAATGGAAACCGGAGTTTTATGAAATATTCGGAATTTTAGATTCCTGACTTGATTTACTCATTTCCACTGTTGTTGATTATATGGATTTCCATGATTTAAATGCTCGTCACTACATTCAAGTTTTTAGTTACATTGATACTTACTGAGTTGGCGTACTCACGTTACTCCCTGCACCTCTGTGTACAGATCCAGGTACCAGACCATCTCACTAGTTGATTTCCAGACGGGCTTGGAGTTGTTCGAGGATTGAGGTAGCTGCTCAGCGTCCCCAAGTCACCTCCTTTCCTTCCCTCAGATCATAGTTTCTTTTGGTCTTTTGTACCTCAGACTCTTGTTGTAGCAAGTCACTATGTTGTACATGGTATTTTCAGTCTTAGATGCTCAGGACAGTTGACTCCAGGTTTTGGGGAAGTGTGTATTTGTTTCATCTCATTATGCTATTTTTAAAATCTGCTGATTGTGGGAAATTATAATATATATATTGATAGTCTGAAACGGTTGGTTAGCCTAGTTCCATGATAGGTGCCATCATGTCCGACTTAGGATTTGGGTTCGTGACAAGTTGGTATCAGAGCCTAGGTTACATAGGACTCAACGGTCATGAGCAGGTTTAGTAGTCTTGCAGATTGGTACGGAGAAGTCTGTACTTATCTTCGAGAGGCTACAAAACCATTAGGAACAATCTCATTTTTCTTGAATTCTATCGTGCCATTTGATTGGTTCTGGAAATCTAAACTTCTGTTGTTTCATTCTTTCACAGATGGTGAGGACTCGCGCACCGATTAGGGCAATCAACCACCAGCTAGACCAGCGAGGGATCAAGGCCGCGGTCGAGGCCGCAGTCGAGGTCGTGGTAGAGGTAGGGGGCCAGCCCGTGCGGCAGCCAGGGAAGTATCAGTTGATCGCCCTACTTTTCAGGATCAGGTTCCCGCTGCAGATGCTCCAGCGGGACAGGCTCAGGAACCGGCAATGCCTATTGTTATTCCGGGTCTTCAGGAGACCTTGGCTCAAATCTTGACTGTGTGTACCACCCTTGCTCAGGCAGTTGCCGCTACTTCTCAGGCCGCGGGAGGCAGTCAGACTCTAGTTGCCCGAACACCTGAGCAGGCTACTCAGGGTCAGCAGACACCGGGGGCAGTTCCAGCCTAGCCGGTTGCTCCAGTGCAGGACTTCATGGTCCCAGCTATGCCAGATGATGAGCAGTGTAGGCTGGAGAGGTTTAGTAGAATTCAGCCTCCGACATTCAACGGTTCTGAGGGCGAGGATGCCTAGGGTTTTCTGGATACGTGTCAGAGGATGCTGCGTACTGCTGGGATTTTGGAGACCAGTGGGGTCTCATTTGCTACTTTTCAGTTTTCTGGTGCTGCTTTCACTTGGTGGGAGTCTTTTGAGAGGCGTAGGCCTGTTGGTTCAGCACCCCTTACCTGGAAGCAGTTCTCCACTATCTTCTTGGAGAAGTATGTACCCCAGTCTCATCGGGAGGAGCAGCGCATGCATTTTGAGCAGCTGCGTCAGGGGGAGCTATCAGTGATGCAGTACGAAATGCGATTTTCGAAGTTGGCTCATCATGCCACCGTGTTGGTCCCTACTGATAGAGAGAGGATTATGAGGTTTATAGATGGCCTTACTTATCAGCTCCACCTTTTCATGACACGGGAGAGAGTATCAGATGCTACATTCGAGCAGGTTGTTGATATTTGTCAAGATATTGAGTCGGTTCGCTGCCAGGAGCGGGTAGAGAGGGAGGCCAAGAAGCCTCGTGGATTGAGTGGTTCTAGTGGTGCTCCTTCCAGGGGGCAGTTTCAACATGGAAGGGGCCGTTCATTCAGGCCTCCTCAGCCAGGTCGCCCAACCTATAGTAGGGCATCTTCGGGTCATGGTCCCCAAAATTTTCAGCCCGACCATTCTTCATTCGGTGCCCTTCCAGCCCAGCGTGCAGCTCGAGCACCATCAGCTCAGGGTTCTTCTATGCATGGTTCTCCTAGTGGCCATTCTGTTGCCATGGGTTCATTTCAGTCCCAATCTCCAGCTCCAGGGAGCTGTTATGAGTGTGGAGAGTTCAGGCATATGAGGAGGAAGTGTCCTCATCTTCTTGGAGGTCCATCTCAGCTGAGGAGCCAGCCTTCGACTTCAGCTCCAGTTACTTCACCACCACCCTAGCAGCCATGGGTGGTAGTCAGTCAGCTAGAGGCCACCATAGAGGGGGAGGACAAGCAGGTGGAGGTTAGGCCCATATGTATGCCTTTCCAGCCAGGCCAGATGCTATGGCCTCTGATGCGGTGATCACAGGTATTGTCTCAGCCTGTTGCCGAGATGCTTTGGCTGTATTTGACTCTAGTTCTACATATTCCTATGTTTCTTCATATTTGGCCCATTTTCTGGATATGCCCCGTGAGTCTTTAGTTACATCTGTTCATGTGTCGACTCCGGTGGGTGATACTGTTGTTGTAGACCGTGTGTATCGGTCGTGTGTGGTAACTATTGGGGGTCTGGAAACCCGAGTGGACCTACTGTTACTCAGCATGGTCGATTTTGATGTGATATTGGGCATGTACTAGTTATCTCCGTGTCATGCCATTCTTGATTGTCATGCTAAGACTGTGACCTTAGCTATGCCCGGATGTCCGAGGGTTGAGTGGAGAGGGTCTTCTGATTATGTGCCTAGCAGGGTGATTTCCTACCTGAAGGCTCAGCGTATGGTTGAAAAGGGGTGTTTATTGTATCTGGATTTTGTGAGGGATGTCAGTTTTGGGACTCCCGCTATTAATTCGGTCCCTGTGGTTTGTGACTATCCGGACGTGCTTCCTACAGACCTGCCACGCATGCTACCTGACAGGGACATTGATTTTAGTATTGACCTGGTGCCAAGGCACTCAGCATAGCTAAAGGAATTAAAGGAGTAGCTTCAGGAACTCCTAGATAAGGGGTTCATTCGACCTAGTGTGACACCTTGGGGTGCACCGATGTTGTTTGTAAGAAGAAGGATGGTTCTATGCGTATGTGTATTGATTATCGGCAGCTGAATAGAGTTACGGTGAAGAACCGGTATCCCTTGCCTCGTATAGATGACTTGTTTGATCAGTTGCAGGGTGCCAGAGTATTTTCTAAGATTGACTTGCTTTCCGGCTATCATCAGTAGAAGAATCGGGGGCCAGACATCCCGAAGACTGCTTTCAGGACTAGATAAAGTCATTATGAGTTTCTGGTTATGTCATTCGGGCTGACCAATGCCCCAACAACCTTTATGCACTTGATGCACAGTATATTCTGGCCTTATCTGGATTCTTTTGTCATCGTGTTTATTGACGATATCTTGGTGTATTCCTGATCTCGGGAGGATCATGAGCAGCATTTGAGAGTTTTGCTTAAGACCTTTAGAGAGAAGATATTGTATGCAAAATTTTTGAAGTGTGAGTTCTGGCTTGATTCAGTAGGATTCTTAGGGCACGTGGTGTCCAGTGAGGTTATTCAGGTTGATCTCAAGAAGGTAGAGGCAGTGCAGAGTTGTCCTAGACCGTCATCAACTACTGAGATTCGCAGTTTTCTTGGTTTGGCAGGGTACTATCGCCGTTTCGTCGAGGGATTTTCATCTATTGCAGCACCTATGACCAGACTGACCCATAAGGGTGCTCAGTTCAGGTGGACTAAGGAGTGTGAGGAGAGCTTTCAGAAGCTCAAGTCGGCTTTGACTACAGCTTCGGTATTGATTTTGCTTACGGGTTAATGTTCTTATACAGTTTACTGTGATGCCTCGAGAGTTGGCTTTGGAGCGATTTTGATGCAGGATGGTAGGGTGATTGCCTACGCATCCAGAAAGTTGAAGGTGCACAAGAAGAATTATCCAGTGCATGATCTTGAGCTAGCAGCTATTGTCCACGCCTTGAAGATTTGGCGTCATTATTTGTATGGAGTGCATTGTGAGATTTTCACTGATCACCGTAGTTTGCAGCATTTGCTTAAGCAGAAGGATCTGAATTTGCATCAGAGGAGGTGGTTGGAGCTTCTCAAGGATTATGACCTCACTATCTTATATCATCCGGGGAAGGCCAATGTAGTGGTTGATGCCCTGAGTTGCAGAGTGGAGAGTTTGGGGAGTTTAGCCTACCTTCCAGTAGCAGAGCAACCATTAGCGTTTGATGTTCAGGCTTTAGCGGGTCAATTGGTGAGATTGGATCTATCCGCGCCTCCGCGGGTATTGGCTTGTGTAGCCTCCAAGTCTTCTCTTTACGATCAGATTAGATCATGCCAGTATGATGATCCAAACTTGCTTGTTCTTAAGGACGTGGTGATGCCAGGGATGTGGTTATTGGTGATGATGGGGTCATGAGGATGCATGGCCGGATTTGTGTGCCTAATGTGGATAGGCTTCGAGATTTGATTCTAGCTGAGGCCCATAGTTCGCGGTATTCCATCAATCCAGGTGCCGCAAAGACGTATCAGGATCTGAGATAGCATTATTGGTGGAGGCGGATGAAGAGAGATATTGTTGAGTTTGTGGATCGGTGTCTCAACTGTCAGCAGGTCAAGTATGAGCACCAGAGGCCAGGTGGACTGCTTCAGAGATTTGATATTCCGGAGTGGAAGTGGGAGCGAATCACCATGGACTTCGTAGTTGGGCTCCCACGGACTTCGAGGAGGTTTGATGCTATATGGGTTAATGTGGATCGGCTGACCAAGTCTACGCACTTCATTCTTGTTGGTACTACTTATTCTTCGGAGCGGTTAGCTGAGATTTATATCAGGGAGATTGTCCGATTGCATGGGTTCCAGTTTCTATCATTTCTGACAGAGGTACTCAGTTCACATCTCAGTTTTGGAGAGTCATACAGAGAGATTTGGGTACTCAGGTTGAGTTGAGCACAACGTTTCATCCTCAGACCGACGGGCAGTCGGAGTGTACTATTCAGATTTTGGAAGATATGTTGCGTGCCTGTGTCATTGATTTTAGGGGTTCATGGGACCAGTTTCTGCCACTCGTGGAGTTTTCTTATAATAATAGCTATCAATTGAGTATCCAGATGGCTCTGTATGAGGCTTTATATGGTAGGAGGTGCAGATCTCCGGTTGGTTGGTTTGAGCCGAGCGCAATGTAGGTAGAAAAGTTATGCGGACCAGAAGGTCCGAGATGTGTCTTTCATGGTCGGGGAGAAGGTACTGCTGAAGGTGTCACCCATGAAGGGTGTTATGAGGTTCTGGAAGAGGGGAAAGTTGAGTCCCCGTTTTATTGGGCTTTTTGAGGTGCTTCAGAGGATTGGGGAGGTGGCTTATAGGCTTGCCATGCCTCTCAGCTTATCGAGTATTCATCCGGTGTTCCATGTTTCGATTCTCTGGAAGTATGTTGGTGACCCGTCTCATGTTTTGGACTTCAGCACAGTTCAACTCGAGGGTGATATGTCATATGAGGTAGAGCCAGTGACTATATTGGGTCGTCAGGTCAGAAAGCTGAGGTCTAAGGATATAGCTTCAGTGAAGGTTCAGTGGTGAGGAAAATCGGTGGAGGATGACACCTGGGAGACCGAGTGGTAGATGCGGGATAGATATCCTCACTTATTCGAGGCTCTAGGAATGTTTTTAGACCCGTTCGAGGAAGAACGTTTGTTTAAGAGGGGGAGGATGTAATGACCCGGCCGATCATTTCATGATATTAGCCCCGTTTGCCCCATTTCTACTTTATCATATGTTGCTTAGCCTGTTTATGTTGTGTTGGGTCGGTTGGTTCGGGTTCGGAGTGGTCGTGGTGAGAACAGAGACACTTAGTCTCTTAAATTAGCTTAATAGTTGAAAAAGTCAACTGTGAGTTGACTTATTGGTAAACAACCTCGGGATGCAGATTTTATGGCACTGATAGCTTCGTTAGGTGATTTGGGACTTAGGAGTGTGTTCGGAATGAAGTTTTGATGTCCGGTGTAGAATTAGGCTTGATTTGGCGAAGGTTAGTTTTTGGCGATTTTCGTTCGGCAGTGGAAAATAGCCTATAGGGGTCAGAATGGAATTCCGACGGTTAGAGTAGGTTCGTAATGTCATTTTGGATATGTGTGCACATTATTTGGTCAATCAGATCTGTTTTGGTTGGTTTTGGCATCAATGGGGAAATTTAGAAGTTTTAAAGTTCATAGGCTTGAATTTGATGTAATTTTGGTGTTTTTGTGTTGTTTATGGTGTTTCGAAGGCTCGACTAAGTTTGAATGATGCTATGGGGTGTGTTGGTATGTTTGGTTAGGGCCTCGAGGGGCTCGAGATTTATTTCTGATGGTTAACGGAGGTTTGGACTTAGAAAATTTGCAACAAACAGCTGCTGGTGTGGCTACACTGGCGAAAGGGGAGCCGCGGTGCGACGCCGCAGGTGCAAAGATAGGCCAGGCAGGAGGAATCCGCAAGTGCAAAGCATTTGACTCACTTGCGAAGCCGCAGGTGCGGAAAAAGGATTGCAGGTGCGAGAATTGGACTATTAGTGGGATTTCGCAGGTGCGCACCTGGGACCGCAGGAAATGTCCGCAGGTGCGGATTAACTGTGCAGGACAGTATAAAAAGTGCCTCCGTGAATATTTTAGCATTTCCTCCATTGTTGCATGCGGATTGAGAGCAAATTGAAGGGGGGATTTGAAGGTCTTCAGTGGAGGTAAGTTCCAGGATTATAAAACTCGTTTCTATGCTATTTTGTACGGATTAGGCTTGTAATTTGAAGAATAAAATTGGAAAAAGGTTGGGAAAAATGGGGAAGAAATTTTGAAATTCTTTTGGTGATTTGAGTGGGAAATTATGGCCCGATTTTGGAGTTTTTGGTATGTATAGATTCGTGGGAGGATGAGGATTCTAGTGATGTAAATTTTATTGAATTTCAAGACGTGGGTCTGGGGCTCGATTTTGGCCGAATTTCGAGAATTGTGTTAATATTTATATCGTTCGATTGGGTTTTGTTCCGTTAGCATGTATTGTTGATGTTAATCTGATTTTTATTAGGTTCGGAGCATTTGGGAGCCAATTCGAGGGGCAAGCGCATCGCGGAGTAGATTTTGGGCTATTTTGAGGTAAGTAACGATTGTAACTCTAAACCTGAGGGTATGACACCCTGTTATTTGATATTGTGTTGATAAATGAGGTGACACACATGCTAGGTGAGGAGCGTGGGGGCGTTCACCCATAAGGATTGTGACTTGGTCCGTCCCGTTGCGACTATTAAGCTGCGTATTCGATTTGAAACCTTACGACATCCTGTCTTCCAGAAGTTTATAATTATTATGGGCTGTGAGCCATGTTTGGAGCCTTGTGCCGACCTGTTTAGACCCTCAGTGGTATTTTTCCATGTTTGGGTACTTTTACACTATTCTACCCCTATCTTGTTAGAACAATTGTAAACTCAATCATGTTTCCTACTTGTTGTTATTTTCACTGTTATCACACTGCTTTGAAAACTCTCAAAAGTATTTTGGGCTGAGTCCCGTGAGTCGAGATGAATTGCTCAAGTGGCTTGTGAGGGTAACTGAGTCAGACTGAGAGCCGAGTATGTGAGGATAGCTATGGATCGGGCTGCACGCCGCACCAGTATATATGTGTTAGTCTGAGCGCCGAGTATGTGAGGATAGTTATGGGACGGGCTGCACGCCGCAACAATATATATGTTATATATTATATGTGGGTCGGGCTGTACACCGCAACAATATAGATTATATACATATATGGATCGGGCTGCACGCCGCACCAGTATATATGTGTTAGTCTGAGCGCCGAGTATGTGAGGATAGTTATGGGACGGGCTGCACGCCGCAACAATATATATGTTATATATTATATGTGGGTCGGGCTGTACACCGCAACAATATAGATTATATACATATATGGATCGGGCTGCACGCTGCAACAATATATGATATATATGGGTAAATGTTGGATAAATGTTTTATACGAGATTTTTAAATGGAAACCGGAGTTTTATGAAATATTCGGAATGGTAGATTCTTGACTTGATTTACTCATTTCCACTATTGTTAATTATATGGATTTACATGATTTAAATGCTCGTCACTACATTCAAGTTTTTAGTTACATTGATTACTTACCGAGTTGGCGTACTCACGTTATTCCATGCACCTCTGTGTGCAGATCCAGGTATCTGACCATCTCACTAGTTGATTTTCGGACGGGCTTGGAGTTGTTCAAGGATTGAGGTAGCTGCTCAGCGTCCCCAGCTCACCTCCTTTCCTTCCCTCAGATCATAGTTTCTTTTGGTGTTTTGTACCTCAGACTTTTGTTGTAGCAAGTCACTATATTGTACATTGTATTTACAGTCTTAGATGCTCATGACAATTGACTCCAGGTTTTGGGGAAGTGTGTATTTGTTTCATCTCATTCTGCTATTTTTAAAATCTACTAATTGTGGGAAATTATGATATATATACTGATAGTCTGAAACGACTGGCTAGCCTAGTTCCATGATAGGCGCCATCACGGCCGGCTTATGATTTGGGGTCGTGACATCCCATTCCCCTCAATGATTTCTCAACTACCTCTCTAGTTAGGGAATTTGTAAGTGGATCCGACACATTATCACTTGGCTTTACGTAGTCAATCGTGATAATTCCTCTAGAGAGTAATTGCCTAACGGTTTTATGTCTTTATCGAATATGAAAAGATTTACCGTTATACATAACGCTCCTAGCCCTTCAAATTGCCGCTTGACTATCACAATGTTTACATATTTGGGGCCAACAGTTTGGCCCAAAATGGAATATCTTCCACGAAAATTCGGAGCCATTCAGCTTCTTCACCGGCTTTATCTAAGGCTATGAACTCAGCCTCCATTATAGAGCGGGCAATACACGTTTGCTTGGATGACTTCTAAGATACCGCTCCTCAACCAATAGTGAATACATATCCACTTGTGGACTTAGAATCAGTTGAACCGGTTATCCAATTTGCATCATAGTATCCCTCAATCACTACAGGATATTTACTGTAGTGCAAAGTAAAGTCCTGGGTATGTTCTATATCCCAAAACTCATTTCATTTCCATCCAATGAGATTGACCTGGATTACTCGTGTATCGACACAATTTACTTATAGCACAATCTATATCTGGTTGTGTACAATTCATGATATACATTAAACATCCCAACACAGGAACATAATTCAATTGTGATATGTTTTGGCCTTTATTCTTTGCTAGGGCAAGATTCACGTCCATTGGAGTCTTTTGCAACTTTAAAATCTAAGTACTTGAATTTTCCAATTATTATCTTAATATAATGAGATTGTGACAATGCCAGACCTTGAGGAGTCTTATGGATCTTAATACCTAGAATTAAATAAGCAAATCCCAAGTCCTTCATATCAAACTTGTTAGTTAGCATACACTTAGTTGCATTTATGTTGGCAATGTCATTACTCATTATCAGCATATCACCCACATATAAGAAAACAATGACCATGTGAGTTGGAACATTTTTAATGTACGCACATTTATCACATTCATTTATCTTAAAACCATTTGACAATTTTGTTTGGTCAAATTTTGCATGCCATTGTTTGGGTGCTTGTTTTAGTTCGTAAAGGGACTTAACAAGTCTATATATCTTTTTTTATTTACGTGGAACCACAAACCCTTCAGGTTATTTCATGTAGATTTCTTCCGCCAAATCTCTATTTAAGAAGGCTGTCTTAACGTCCATTTTGATGAATTTCAAGACCATAAACTGCAGCTAATGCTACTAACTTTCGTATGGACGTAATTCTTGTAACTGGAAAGTATGTATACAAAATAGTAAAGACCTTCTCGTTGTCTATATCCTTTGACCACAAGTCTTGCCTTATATTTATCAATAGTGCCATCATCTTTCATTTTTCTCTTAAAAATCTATTTAGAACCCAACGGTTTATTTCCAGGAGGAAGATCAACCAATTCCCGTGTATGGTTGTTCAATATGGATTCTATTTCACTATTGATTGCCTCTTTCCAAATAATGATTTCGAGGAAGACATAACTTCTTTAAATATCCGAGGCTCCTTTTCTAGTAAGAAAGTCACAAATTCTGGTCCAAATGAAGTAGACGTTCTTTGACGTTTACTACATCTTAGATCCTCCTGATTAAACGTATTTTCTTTTGTTTATTCTAGAGGTAATTTATATCCTTCACCAATCGACTCACATTCCTTTTTATAAATATATATATATATTTTTGAAGAACTCAGCATTATCTGATTCTATAACCGTATTATTATGAATGTCGGGATTTTCTTATTTATGAACCAGAAATCGATATGCTTTACTATTGGTCGCATATCCTATGAAAACACAATCAACAGTTTCCGGTCCTATTTTTACCCTTTTGGGTTTAGGAGCTTGCACATTTTCCAAAAATCCCACACTTTCAAATAATTCAAGTTGGGCTTCCTTCTTTTTCATTTTTCATATGGAAGGAATTGAGTTTTGGTATGAGATACTCAATTTAGCATCCGGTTAGCTGTAAGAATGGCTTCCCCCTAGAAGTTCTGTGGCAAACCAGAACTTATCAACAATGCGTTCATCATCTCCTTTAATGAACGATTCTTTCTTTCCGCAATCATATTGGATTGTGGCGTGTAAGGGACCGTTGTTTGATGAATAATTCCATATTCAAAATATATTTCTTCAAAAGGAGATTCATATCCACCACCCCTGTCACTTCTTATCATTTTGATTTTCTTGTTTAGTTGCGTTTAAACTTCATTTTTGTATTGCTTGAATGCATCTATTGCTTCATCTTTACAATTAAGTAAGTAAACATAGAAATATCGAGAACTGTTGTTAATAAAAGTTTATGAAATACTTCTTTCCACCGCGAGATGGTATTGACTTCATGTCACAAATATCTGTGTGAATTAAGTCTAAAGGATTTGAATTCCTTTCAACTGACTTATAAGGATGTTAAACATACTTAGATTCTACACATATTTGACATTTTTATTTGTCGGATTCAAACTTAGGCTATACTTCCAAATTAATCATTTTTCACAAGGTTTTATAATTGACATGTCCCAAAGGTATATGCCATAAATCATTTGACTCAAGAACCGATCTAGAGTGTGGTAGAGTTCAACTAGGATCATAGGAATGTTGGTGTAGGTTTTCCCCTCGATGCCTTCCATTAAAGTCCTTGCAACCATAGGTAAACGAGTGTGGATCCTCCCCCTTTCATTGGAAATATCAACAAACCCAAGAAGAAAATGATGAATACATAAACCCGACGGTGCGTCCAACCTAGGTAAGTAATGGCAAGTTCCTCATGATGAAGACGATATGACTTAACATGTCCATAACGCTCATAAAGAAACCCAAAAGGGATGTAGGATTTCTTTAAGCAAAGCAATTCTTCATTTTTCTTAAAGCTCAACATCTTTAGAAAACTGCGAGGGGTGCGATTCTCTGGTACTAGTAACCCCAGACTATCCCATGGCATCTTAGCAAAGCCTCCTATTTGTTCTAAGAGAGGAGTCATTTCTATGTCACCAAATCGGAAGACCGCTATTTTCTCATCCCAGAACATGGTAGCAGCCTCAATCAATGCCCTATTTGGTTGGATATTATGCAAAGATGGCAAGTCACCAAGTACCCTTCTCACATGATTCTTGTCGCAACACGCAAGGTCTTTCCACCAGTCAAGTAGAAGAGGCGGGATGTTTTGGACCATGCCGAACCTGGGGACTTCGTGCTTCGTTTTATGCAAACAAATAAATGTTAGCCCTTTTCCCCTCCAGATTCGGCCACTTACACAATAATGATCAACATATTGGAACATTTTCTCCAAGTAACGCACATAACATGATGGTGTCCATTGGGATCGTGGAAATCCCGTCGGACTTTGGACAAGGCTTATCTTAGCGGGCTATTACGTTAACAACGTTCTAACCCGTACTAGGTTTAACATGATGCATGTACATTCGATATTGGAGTAAGGTTTCTAGAATGGTCTAGACTGGTATTCTCAAGTGGACGACTTGAGAGGGAAAGGCACGAGTCCGTCAACTGCACCGCTGATCGACTAGTCTACCGCAAATAAGCCTTTCCGATTTAAAAAGGGTAATTTTGGAAGAGCGCGAACACTCATCAAGCACCGCTATGTTGATAATTGGCATGAGTGGAGTATGATGTGGAGCATGCTATATGAAAAGATAATAACATGTTCCCAAGTATTTGCGTGATAAAATATGTGAAAATAGTAAATAAAATAGCAAAATAAATATTGGAGGGAAAAGGAAGGAAAAACAAAAGGAAGAAGTAATTTTAATTCAAAGAATATATGTAAAGCAGGTAACGAAGTAGGCATGACATAGAAATTTTGACAAGATAAAGAGCGGTCATAGCAAGTACAGGTGAATAAGGGAAGGGATGTGCATGTCATAACATGTTAGAAAAACAAAGGTGAGAAAGGGAAGGGACGTACATGTAAGAAGGCAATCCACATAAGCCAAGTTCATCATTATGGTAAGAGCCTAAGTATATCCCCAGAAGAGTCTCCATGCTGTCGTTCCCTTTTTTCTTGTGAAATCGGGTTTTGATGTGTGACGACTCTTTTAAATGGAATTTAAAAAAGAAGAGTCGCCACCTAACGGTTTTAAGGTGCGTTAGGGCACCTATTTGCAAATAACTCTGTTTTAACTAGTTTGTGTCACCAAAAAATTGGGTTAGGGCTCAAATTACCTCAAAGAGAAGGTGTTAGGAACTCATCGAGGTCCATAACTGTGGTCCTGGTCGAACATAAGACTATGTGGATTATGTAATTAAGCTAGGTGATCAAATAACAAAGAGAAATATAAAAGTAGAAGAGTTTCATTGTAACACAATGGGAATTGGTACTAAGCTTAAGGATTACAAGGATACGACTATAACGACCTATATTATATAACTAAGTGTAAAAAAGAAAGTGGGGTCCTATGTTTTTTAGCCTAAAGGATCACCCCGTGCAATATAATTAATATTTCGCAACTCCCTTTAGGTATATGTTGTTGATGAGTGGTGATTTTACCATTTATTTTAGTTTCTTTTCTTTACATTTTGCATCTGTTAGTTATAATATGAGTTTTTTATGGTGTGTGTTGCTATATTTTCAGGGAAATGAAGTCTCGGAGAGAATTGAAATCAAATGAAGTGAAATTAAGCAAAATAGAGTTGAAACAATGAAAAATCCTTCAGTTATTCCTCATCTACGAAAGACAGGTCGCTTATGCAATCTTGCATCTGCGAGACAAGACCCGCATCTACAAAAGAAGACCTGGCTGGTAGAAATCGCTTCTGTGATCGACCAACCATATCTGAGAAGCGCTTAATGGTCGCATCTGCTAAGGTTTCTCAAAATGATAAAAACTAAGCGACATACAAAACAAAAAGGAATTCACATGAAAAACAATTAAGGCCTAAGTTAGCCTCCACACATAACAACCAATGCACGCGGGCAAATTTCAGATTATAGGCAGTTTCAGATTTGAGGTGTTGCTTTAAACCTATAGACATAGTTTCTAAGTGACCACTCAGTTTAAGAAAGGTCTCATGGTAGAGCTGTTATCTAGATTATTGCAGATTACAAGTTATAAAATTATGAACCTATAAACATGAGCTCTAAGTGATTTGCGCAAGGGGGAAGTGATAACCGTAAAAAAATTAAGAATTACTCTCATTTGATCCTATTGGCATGCTTTCTAAATGAGTAGCAGTATTTATAGCTAGATTCTAATAATAGTCGGAAAATTTACCACTTATTCCTATAGGCATGTTATCTAGGTGAGTAGAGTAATAAAACAACATAAGCAGTCGATTAGTTAATCAGATAAAGCCCTATAGACATGGTATCTAGATGAGGATTAGCAGAGCATAAATTAACTTAACCCTATAGGCATATTATCAAGTAAGTACACTGCAGTAGATATGGGAACAAATAAAACATTTAAACACATGCTTCTGATAGTAGACAAGGTGAGTGAGTGTGTGATTCATATAGGCATGATTTCTACTAGTGTATGATACATGAAACCAAACAACATTAACATATGGAAAGTTGGATAGAATAACAAGTAGATCACATAGACCCTATAGGCACGTTTCCTACCCTTTTATGCAAGTATTAGAATATATCCTTTTCCCTAATTTCACTAACACAAGAAGAAATGAAAATAAGCCTCATTATTACAACATTGAAATAACTACAAGCTCCATAAGTACAACAGGTCCAAGAGGAGGTAAACCTAGACTCCCTACCTTCAACAGGCTCACTCTTTATACAAACAGCAGACGTAGATCCAGGTGCACCCCAAGCATCAGAGTATGTCAATTAAAAGGTTCAAGCTCATACATGGACCCATACTAGGCCCAAATGGAGGACTCACTTACCCAGTTGTTGCAAAACTTAACCAAACAAATGAAGAACTACTCTCAAATCCTCACACTTAATTTTCAAAGCTATAATTAACAATAAATCTAACCAGGACATATAGGCTGTATTACATGAAATATTGGCAAGAGAACAAGGCATACATAAGGGGGTTCATACTACGTTTTAGAAGTAACTTCAAAATGACAGGATCGAACAACGTAAGCAAACTGCTTCAAATAGATTTCAAAGCAAAGCATAGTTTATAATTAGCTTGAAAGACTTCATTCAATTCAGAGGAGAATCTAGCAGAGTCATAGATGGGAACAAGGGGATGAAGTCTTCACATGTCAGTTTTAGCATGAGAGCTCAATGAGAATGTGGTCACAAACAGCATAACAACAGGTTAGTATACGCATATCACACAGTTAAACATGGGACATAACACATTGAGTACTGGTCATAACACGGTGACTTAAGATAATACTAGAGCTCATGGTCAAGCTAATACTTAACATGGGAGTAATGCTAAGGTTTAGTCACAATTCAATTTTAGAAGTGAGACAAACATGCACCAAATCCAGCAATAGTTGACCATATATAGGGAGAAAACTAGTTCTGAAGCTTATGCTAAAGGTTCACTAGTACTAAAGGATACATAGTTGACCAAGTGAATAATGAGGGGAACACAAATTGCATGAGAATAGGTCGTAATAGACAGTAGAACCCCAAAAGGTAACATGATGTCATAAGTGACTTATCAGAATACTTCCCAGGATATCACAACAATCCATAATAAGACGGAGAGGCAACTTTGGATTAGACTTAAGTATCAACATAGCACAGCAAAACCTTTTAGGAGAATCATCTATGCAAGCACATGTGATAAATACATCTCCACACTTAAATTTTAGGCAAGTTTTGATGTTAGGAATATAAGGCTACAGGTTAAACTTCAAAGCAATGAGGATCAGAAACATAGTATCATATTGGTTCATTGAAGCCTAAGCAACACAGATATACAGAGCATGAACATAAGCAAGAAAAATGGAATTGCGAGAGCCAAAGATACTTACCAGTCATAGTTTAACAAGCAAGCAAATGAGAAGAGCAAATTCCAGAAGTAATTCGACTAACAATAGCAAAGAGTAGCAGAACCCCAAAATCCTAGTGCGTCAGAGTTCCCAAGGGTTTCGAATGAACCCCGGGCAGTGCTCGCACTGAAAAAGAACATAGTCGTATAATCGAATTCTGGTGGCCTTGGCTTTCCGCCGGCCAAAAGCCAAAATTTAGAACAAAAAAATGAGAGAATAAGAGAGCAATAACTTTGAATTTTAGTGAATCCGGTGATAAAAGTCCATCCAAAAGGGAAATTTGGGAGGGGTTTATATAGTAATAGAAATTGAACAAACAAACAAGGAAATACTGTAACATCAAACATAATAAAGGAAATAATGGCATGCAAAATCGAATTAGAATCAGATTAGGAGAAAAATTAGGTAAACCGTAGTTCATGATGGAGAACCAAAATAATCAAAAATTTCACTGAGTCGGGCCCGTACAATCTCTCCATGGATGTATATAGACGAAAATTGTCTGAACCTTGAGAAATCAGTGATGATTTCTCTTGATTTAGGTCTGTACACTTGCCAACGATAGGCAAATTGTCACGACCCAAAATCCCTAAGGTCGGGATGGCGCCGGACACAAGGTCCGGCAAGCCAAAACATTAATTAATTCAAAAAACCTTCCACTTTTAACATTTTCGAAATCGTTACCTTTTTCTTGCATTTCATAATCAAATAAATAAATATTAGTAAACTTAAATGCGACAGCACATCAATTTAGTTTAAAGAAATAAATCCCAACACGTCCCCAGAACCCGGTGTCACAAGGACATGAGAAATTTCTAAGAAGTTTACAAATATTACAAAGCCTGTCTGAAATACGACTGGACCAGGAAATTTAAAATGAAATAGGTAAAGTATGAGGGTGAATCTGTCATCTGCGGATCGCCTCCGGAAGATGCATCTTGCCTAAGGCTCCGAATCCTCCACATTGCTATGAAAGTACCTGTGCAATAAAATGCACAGCAAGTGCAGCATGAGTACAAAAACAATGTGTACTCAGTAAGTCCGCCGCCTAACCTCAGAGAGGTAGTGACAAGAGGTCAAATTAGACACTTACTAGGGTCCGACAATATAATATATGACAGAATATGATGAAATACAATAGACATGTAAGACAGTGAGCAACGAGTACATATCAAGTACAGAAATTCGGGTAATCACTGAGAATAAACAACAATGTACACTTCCCTTTTTCCCAAATACAAGTCAAGCCAATACCGACAAAATAGTACCAAATAGTCATGCACACACAAAGGTAAGACAACCGGCCGGAGTCATAAGATAGTCAGTCTCTCGATGCACTGCCGAATGATCGATCGGCCCGTCCCAAAAGTGCATCTCTCAACCTCTCTACGCACTGCCGAAGGATCGATCGGCCCTTCCCAAAAGTGCGGCTCTCAATCTCTCTATGCACTACCGAGGGATTGACCGGTCCGTTCCAAAAGTGCATCACTCAACCTCTCTACGCACTGCCGAAGGATCGATCGGCCCGTCCCAAAAGTGCGGCTCTCAATATAATAATCCTCCCTGTGCACTGCCGAGGGATCGACTGGCCCGTCCCAAAAGTGCACCTCTCAATATAATACGGCTAGCCTGAACGCGAATCATACATGCGACTCAGGTGCTCAGAAGAATACATACACAAATACAGGGTCTTCCTGCTCGCGAATAACTCAAACTCAGGCACCCAAAGTTACACATATCCACATAATAAATTCGTATTTTATCAAGAAAATCGTTTTTCTCAGGAAAATGGTAAAGTCTTTATTAAAAGAAACATGAAATATAGGTTTTGAAATCTTTATTTTTTTGAAACTCATTTGTCCAATTTAGTAACATTCCATAATACAACCCAGTCCAGGTACATATATATATTCACAGCGGAATCAATTCTCTTTTTAGAAGGTTAACAATATGAACTCTAGTTGTCTTTTAAACTTTCGATCACGTTTTCAGTCATATTAGCAGTTTACTATTACAGGATGGGTTACAGGTACACACTAAAGCATGCTAGTGGGTCCTAGGCTATCCAGACATGGCATAATAGTAGCTACGCACGGACTCCAGTCACCTCGTCCGTACGTATCCCCCGAAGATAATATCATATACTGAATTAATTCACCTAGGGGACGATTCCCCCGCACAAAGTTAGAAAGGAGACTTACCTTGCTCCGAAATTCCTTAACCAGCCTCCAAGCCCTTCCGATGACCCCAACGGACGCTCAACGCTCCAAAACTACCACATAAATGACAAAGCAATGAAAATTCATCCTAAAGCTCACAACAAATTCAGATTATATACTTTCCTAACCCCGCTCGGAGAAATGACCAAAATGCACTCGGGCCCACGTGCCCGAAAATCTGAGATTCTCGAAGATACATTCTACCCATAGCCTTACTAAATCAAATATATAATTTGTTACAATATTCATGCTCAATTCGTGGTTAAAAATCCAAATTCCCAAAATTCTAGGTTTCTTCAATGTTCCCAAATTTCCTACCAGTTTCATGTTCAATTCCATGCAAGATCACATTTTTAACTTAGAAATGGGAAGAATTCACTTACCTAGTGATGCTTGCTGAAAACCCCCTCCTTGAAGCTCCCAAAATCGCCACACCAAAATGAGTGAAATGATGAAATGGCCAAATCTGTTCTTAAAACACCCCACTGCCTCTAGCCATTTTCGCAAGCCTCTCCTGCGGAAATTCCATCGCAGGTGAGGCCCTGACTCAGCCCAGCAACTTCCGCTCCTGCGATCCGTCTTCGCACCTGCGATTCCGTAGGTGCGACCAAACTCCAGCACCTGCGGCCAAATCCTCGCAGGTGCGGACCACACCAGATGACATCAATCTTCACTTCTTCAAACTTCAATTCTTTATACGTCAACCACCCGGAATCCACCCGAGGCTCTCGGGACCCCGTCCAATCATACCAACATATCCAAAATGACCTACGAACATCCAAATTTACAAGGTCCGGCAAGCCAAAAGATTAATTAATTCAAATAACCTTCCAGTTTTAACATTTTCGAAATCGTTACCTTTTTCTTGCATTTCATAATCAAATAAATAAATATTAGTAAACTTAAATGCGACAGTACATCAATTTAGTTTAAAGAAATAAATCCCAACACGTCCCCAGAACCCGGTGTCACAAGGACATGAGAAATTTCTAAGAAGTTTACAAATATTACAAAGCCTGTTTGAAATACGACTGGACCAGGAAATTTAAAATGAAATAGATATAGTATGAGGGTGAATCTGTCATCTGCGGATCGCCTCCGGAAGATGCAGCTTGCCTAAGGCTCCGAATCCTCCACATTGCTATGAAAGTACCTGTGCAATAAAATGCACAGCAAGTGCAGCATGAGTACAAAAACAATGTGTACTCAGTAAGTCGCCCGCCTAACCTCAGAGAGGAAGTGACGAGAGGTCAAATTAGACACTTACTAGGGTCCGACAATATAATATATGACAGAATATGATGAAATACAATAGACATGTAAGACAGTGAGCAACGAGTACATATCAAGTACAGAAATTCGGGTAATCACTGAGAATAAACAACAACGTAAACTTTCCTTTTTCCCAAATACAAGTCAAGCCAATACCGACAAAATAGTACCAAATAGTCATGCACACACAAAGGTAAGACAACCGGCCGGAGTCATAAGATAGTCAGTCTCTCTATGCACTGCCGAATGATCGATCGGCCCGTCCCAAAAGTGCATCTCTCAACCTCTCTACGCACTGCTGAAGAATCGATCGGCCCTTCCCAAAAGTGCGGCTCTCAATCTCTCTATGCACTACCGAGGGATCGATCGACCCATCCCAAAAGTGCACCACTCAACCTCTCTACGCACTGCCGAAGGATCGATCGGCCTGTCCCAAAAGTGCGGCTCTCAATATAATAATCCTCTCTGTGCACTGCCGAGGGATCGACCGGCCCGTCCCAAAAGTGCACCTCTCAATATATTACGGCTAGCCTGATCGCGAATCATACATGCGACTCAGGTGCTCAGAAGAATACATACACAAATACAGGGTCTTCCTGCTCGCAAATCACTCAAACTCAGGCACCCAAAGTTACACATATCCACATAATAAATTCGTATTTTATCAAGAAAACCGTTTTTCTCAGGAAAATGGTAAATTCTTTATTAAAAGAAACATGAAATATAGGTTTTGAAATCTTTATTTTTTTGAAATTCATTTGTCCAATTTAGTAACATTCCATAATACAACCCAGTCCAGGTACACATATATATTCACAGCGGAAACAATTCTCTTTTTAGAAGGTTAACAATATGAACTCTAGTTGTCTTTTAAACTTTCGATCACGTTTTCAGTCATATTAGCAGTTTACTATTACAGGAAGGGTTACAGGTACACACCTAAAGCATGCTAGTGGGTCCTAGGCTACCCGGAAATGGCATAATAGTAGCTACGCACGGACTCCCGTCACCTCATGCATACGTATCCCCCGAAGATAATATCATATACTGAATTAATTCACCTAGGGGACGATTCCCCCTCACAAAGTTAGAAAGGAGACTTACCTTGCTCCGAAATTCCTTAACCAGCCTCCAAGCCCTTCCGATGACCCCAACGGACGCTCAACGCTCCGAAACTACCACATAAATGACAAAGCAATGGAAATTCATCCTAAAGCTCACAACAAATTCAGATTATATACTTTCCCAACCCCGCTCGGAGAAATGACCAAAATGCCCTCGGGCCCACGTGCCCGAAAATCTGAGATTCTCGAAGATACATTCTACCCATAGCTTACTAAATCAAATATATAATTTCTTACAATATTCATGCTCAATTCGTGGTTAGAAATCCAAATTCCCAAAATTCTAGGTTTCTTCAATGTTCCCAAATTTCCTACCAGTTTCATGTTCAATTCCATGCAAGATCACATGTTTAACTTAGAAATGGGAAGAATTCACTTACCTAGTGAAGCTTGCTGAAAACCCCCTCCTTGAAGCTCCCAAAATCGCCACACCAAAATGAGTGAAATGATGAAATGGCCAAAATCCGTTCTTAAAACACCCACTGCCTCCAGCCATTTTCGCAAGCCGCTCCTGCGGAAATTCCATTGCAGGTGAGGCCCTGACTCAGCCCAGCAACTTCCGCTCCTGCGATCCGTCTTCGCACCTGCGATTCCGTAGGTGCGACCAAACTCCAGCACCTGCGGCCAAATCCTCGCAGGTGCGGACCACACCAGATGACATCAATCTTCACTTCTTCAAACTTCAATTCTTTATTCGTCAACCACCCGGAATCCACCCGAGGCTCCCGGGACCCCGTCCAATCATACCAACCTATCCCAAAACATAACATGGACTTGCTCGAGCCCTCAAATCACATCAAACAACGCCAAAATCATGAATCGCACTCACATCCAATTCTTTAATAAACTTAGAATTTCAAACTTCTACATCCGACGCCGAAACCAATCAAATCACACCCGATTGACCTCAAATTTTGCACACAAGTCATATTCAACATTACGGACCTGCTCCAACTTACGGAATCACATTCCGACCTCAATATCAAAATTTCCACTTCTAGTTGGATTTCCCAAAAACCTTCAAATTTCTATCTTTAGCCAAATGACTCCAAAATGACCTACGGACATCCAAATTCATTTCCGATCGCGCTCCCTATTCCATAATCACCATACGGAGCTATCCCAAGACTCGGAACCCCAAACAGACATCAACCTCACTGATATGCACTTCAAGCCCAAATTCATGAAATCCTTCAAAAATGCTAACTCCCACGCTATACGCCGAAACGCTCCCGGGTTATTCGAAACCCGATCCGGACATACACCTAAGTCTGAAATCATCATACGAACCTACTGGAACCTTCAAATCCTATTTTGGAGATCGTTTACGCAAAATTCCAATCTCAGTTGATTTCTCCAACTTAAGGCTTCTGAAATGAGAATTTTCTTTCCAAATCACTTCTAACCCTCATGGAATTCAATTCTGACCACGCCCACGGGTCATAATACCTGAAACAGAACTGCTCACGACTTCAAACCGCTGAACGACGCTCTAGAGCTCAAAATGACCGGTCGGGTCGTTACATTCTCCCTCACTTAAATTGACGTTCGTCCTCGAACGTGCTAAGAACTGCTCTGAAGTTACCTGAAATCACTACTTAACATCTCGAGCACCTTCCGGTGCTACCACAACCGTGTCGAGCACAATAGCTTGATCAAATCTGGGGATTTCTTCTTTATCCATATAATAAGCTTAGAACTCATTCAAACACCTGAAATTTCTCTAGCCAGACCTAGTTTCAAAATATATAAGCACTGCATCAACTAGCACTCGATATACCAGATCATAACTGTGAACCCTTGCTGAATCGGCACCATGCACCGCATAACTCATCGTCTGACCACAACGGCGCTCCCTGAACCTTATTAGCCAAGGTCCACCAATCTGATGCTCCTGATGCACCTCATAACAGTTATACAGACATCCTGCTATAATGCTGGCGATACAACCACAACGGAGGAAATGCGCAAAAATTCACAGTCAACTGCAGAGTTAACAGATCCTTGAGTACCTCATCTTGACTAGAATCATCACTTCATTATGAACCCTAATAATGGTATTTGTCCTTTAATATACACTTCACATAACCTCATCACACTAATCTCTGAACCGATAATCTCATCTCACCCAGTATGAATTGCTCAAACAGCAAGTCCCCCCAACATGACCAACAATCTCACATGATACCACATGTCCCGATAGGCCATAACTCGAACATGATAATAAGAAACGACTCAGGACGGAACTATTCAGCTTACGCAATCAATATGAGTCCTTACCGAAAAATGGGATTTAAAACATAAGAAAATAAATATAGGAACCTTAATCATCATCACGCTGTTGCGGCGTGCAACCCGATCCAAATTACATACCCGTGGTGGCGTGCCACCTGATCCCAAATAACATCACCGTGGCGGTGTGCCACCCGATTTAAATAACATAAAACTCACGTAAGGAAATACATACATGGAGCTGATTTGCTCACTATTACAATTACTGAATATCGATCACGAGCACGCTAAGTGCATAATACCATCCTGGGGAGACTGATAAAGCCATAGGCTACAAAACTCAAGCACAACTGAGGTGCGATATATATACATATACTCTGGATCTCAAGAGCTATCCCGCTCACACAACATCCCCGCTACGTGGGACCTTAACACATAAGAAATTACCAAAGCCGTTTCACAACTCACACGACACAATCACAATAACACATGAATTCGATGAAGACGAAACAACACCCGCTATTCCAATATCTCTCCATGAAAAGATGCTCTACTGAAAGGAACATGCCTGGCTGACACGGAGCCCATAATCATATATATAAATCCATCCACACACATCAAGCCACCTTGCTCGCACCAAACTTAGCTGATAGATTTTTGCTGGGTCCATATTAACCCACCTTCTCTCGTAATACACGAGAACAACCATCATCACTGGGACTAACACCCCATAATCCATAATCAACTGAACCGAACGCCCTCCAAGCGTAAATTCTCAATTAGGCAATATTGCACTTCTTTATACTCAGTCCGAATCTGAATTCCATCAAGTGACTACATGTCACACTTATACAATCCTTTTGCGGTCATGCTTCCACGACCTTCCACACAAGACAACAAGTCTGCACATCCATAACACCGACCACACTAAGGCCGCAAAACACATCAAGAACCCATGACCAGGGTACAAAGCCTCTTTCACCGAATATCAATCTCATGTGACACTGAAGATAACACCAGCTTACTCTGAACTTCCAAGTCACTTTGCCTTGCTCTTCTAAGCTCATGACATCCTTATAACATTGGACCTAAATCTCGATTCCAGTTACATACTACTTCCCGCACTTAACATACCAACATGAGGTAGCGCAAGAATACCATCATACTTTCGAACCACCAATAGGGTGAACACTTCATCATATAGGAAATTTTTACTTGACTCAATTCAAGAGTACCATCTCAACACACGAGTGAATTCCCATTATCACCCAAATCATGCAAATCTTAAACGGTATTCTATACCGCCACAACCCTTACGGGATCTCCCTATACCTGACAGGCCATAGCACTCAAATCCTCCCTCATGAAATCCATTACGACGGACGACAAGCCCCGCACACACCGGCAAAAACCACATGCATAACCCAATCACATCAAAGGAACCGATCTCTGCCGCAAATGTGCTATTCCAACCATGGCTAATCAATCTACCTTCTTTTAATCATCATTAGTTGCCTCAGGAACAATAACAACTTCCTTCAACCCATAGAAAACTCAATCCTCACTCATCTCGAGTGACCTTGATTCGCGAGACCATGCTGCCCAAATCCCGCAACCCGTCTCATACGCTTCCGCTAATCTTTTCTTCAACCCGGAATCTATTTCTCTCACTCCTCCAATATTCTCCTGCATGCTGAAACATATCATAGAACATTCCAATCATCCTCTTCTTTCTCAGAAATTATTCTGCAAAAGCTCGATTCTCGATCATATTGCTGCCTGAAACCTTTAATTGCCACATTCTTAACTTTTGAACTCACTAGGACCGTTATTGAGAGTCATCCACTCTGATTGGCCCCGAATACAATCAACCCCAAGGCTCTCCTAGCACAGGAACACTTTTTTCAATGAAACACGTGACTGAGTCACTATCCTTACAACTCGCCCATGCCTTAAGCATAAATTCTGAATCTTCCAAAGCCTAACCCTGATCCGACAAGGCCAACTTTTGCACATATTCATCAAATCTCACGCAAAATTACCATTTTACTCCTTTTTCCTTAGCTAAAATAACTTGCCAACACACCGAAAATCCTCAACTCCATGCGAAGACAATCCTACAACCCAACTGCAGATGGTGGGACTCCCCCACTTAGCCCGAAGCTACTCCTTGCACCACTCTAAACCCCGCTGAGATCCTTCCTCCTTTGATAACACGATCTTGCTCAGCCAGTCCGTCCAAATCTTCCAAATTCCCTTGCTAGCACTCCCTAACTACTCAAATTCTCTAGCATCATTCACACATTCTAAATCCTACCGACTAGCCACAAGAACCCCTCACAGAACCTGCCAACCCCGCCATTGCTAACCTATCCTCAAAAGACAACCCACCTATAGAAATCACCCGCCGTCACCTCTCAACGACGCTGAAATGCACGCTCTCTATGACTTCAATACCCCATCCTACGGCCTGCTTCTTTTACCAACTTACTAGTTCGTCCGCTCCTCATGGACACCCATTAATGCGCGACAAATATCTTCAAATTCCAAGGTGTGCTGCCGCTCCCCCACTTTGTGACTTCTGGACTTCCGCTTCTTACACCTGGCCTCCTAGAAATGGAACCACCACCTAACCTCATAACAAGATCATTCTTTGCCAACCGCATTCTTCAATACTTCCTCTCAATACTCTGACCCCACGCAACCGAAGAAACCTTAGCACCGACAAACCTAACACATTCCATTCGATCAATGACGACGACTACACGTCACAGGTGCATACCCCATCCTACTTGAAGACACCAAGTCTAACTACTTTATCAATCCCAACCGAGCCATTCATACTCCGAATGCTTTCCCTTTGACGGAACAAAAGCACTGAAACCCCGGAATCACACTTTGAGAAGACCTCCATTCAACCATTCATCTTCCCCAACATACGGGAAAACGTTCTATCATCATATCAACACCGCACGACAATCAATTGCAAACATCATCACCACCTGAGCACAGCCTTAAGGCTCTCAGAAACATAACTACTGAGCTGAATCAACATATTACCCTTTCGCAGGGCCATAACAACAACCACGACCATTTACACATGGAAGCCTCTCGAATTACATATTTAGCACAATTCCCATTCCTCAAATTCCTGATCCATAGCAAGCGTTTCGCGACGCGTAAGATTGAGTAGGACTGAACATAGGCATAAGTCCTCAAGAAATCAACTCACACGATGAAGACTCAAGAAGGGAAGTACTCCTAACAGCCCTGTAGCCTCACGAAGATAAGTACAGACATCTCTGCACCGATCCGCAAGGCTCTACTAGACTTGCTCATGACTCGTGAGACCTACGGGAACCTAGCGCTCTGATACCACGTTTTCACGACCCAAAATCCCTAAGGTCGTGATGGCGCCGGACACAAGGTCCGGCAAGCCAAAACATTGATTAATTGAAATAACCTTCCAGTTTTAATATTTTCGAAATCGTTACCTTTTTCTTGCATTTCATAATCAAATAAATAAATTTTAGTAAACTTAAATGCGACAACACATATATTCAGTTTAAAGAAATAAATCTCAACACGTCCCCAGAACCCGGTGTCACAAGTACATGATCAAATTCAAAGAAGTTTACAAAATTACAAAGCCTGTCCGAAATTTGACTGGACCAGGAAATTTAAAATGAAAAAGATATAGTATGAGGGTGACTCTGTCAGCTGCGGATCGCCTCCGGAAGATGCAACTCGCCTAAGTCTCTGACTCCTCCACATTGCTATGAAAGTACCTGTGAAATAAAATGCACAACAAGTGCAACATGAGTACAAAAACAACGTGTACTCAGTAAGTCGCCCGCCTAACCTCAGAGAGGTAGTGACGAGAGGTAAAATTAGACACTTACTAGGGTCCGACAATATAATATATGACAGAATATGATGAAATACAATAGACATGTAAGACAGTGAGCAATGAGTACATATCAAGTACAGAAATCCGGGTAATCACTGAGAATAAACAACAACGTACACTTTCCTTTTTCCCAAATACAAGTCAAGCCAATACCGACAAAATAGTACCAAATAGTCATGCACACACAAAGGTAAGACAACCGGCCGGAGTCATAAGATAGTCAGTCTCTCTATGCACTGCCGAATGATCGATCGGCCCGTCCCAAAAGTGCATCTCTCAACCTCTCTACGCACTGCCGAAGAATCGATCGGCCCTTCCCAAAAGTGCGGCTCTCAATCTCTCTATGCACTACCGAGGGATCGATCGACCCATCCCAAAAGTGCACCANCCGAAGGATCGATCGGCCCGTCCCAAAAGTGCGGCTCTCAATATAATAATCCTCTCTGTGCACTGCCGAGGGATCGATCGGCCCGTCCCAAAGCACCTCTCAATATAATACGGCTAGCCTGATCGCGAATCATACATGCGACTCAGGTGCTCAGAAGAATACATACACAAATACAGGGTCTTCCTGCTCGCAAATCACTCAAACTCAGGCACCCAAAGTTACACATATCCACATAATAAATTCGTATTTTATTAAGAAAACCGTTTTTCTCAGGAAAATGGTAAAGTCTTTATTAAAAGAAACATGAAATATAGGTTTTGAAATCTTT
>ML377955.1:0-87528 GCA_005239525.1 Nicotiana knightiana | reverse complement strand
CTCGCCTAACCTCAGAGAGGTAGTGACGAGAGGTCAAATTAGACACTTACTAGGGTCCGACAATATAATATATGACAGAATATGATGAAATACAATAGACATGTAAGACAGTGAGCAATGAGTACATATCAAGTACAGAAATCCGGGTAATCACTGAGAATAAACAACAACGTACACTTTCCTTTTTCCCAAATACAAGTCAAGCCAATACCGACAAAATAGTACCAAATAGTCATGCACACACAAAGGTAAGACAACCAGCCGGAGTCATAAGATAGTCAGTCTCTCTATGCACTGCCGAATGATCGATCGGCCCGTCCCAAAAGTGCATCTCTCAACCTCTCTACACACTGCCGAAGAATCGATCGGCCCTTCCCAAAAGAGCGGCTCTCAATCTCTCTATGCACTACCGAGGGATCGATCGGACCGTCCCAAAAGTGCATCACTCAACCTCTCTACGCACTGCCGAAGGATCGATNAGTGACAAGAGGTCAAATTAGACACTTACTAGGGTCCGACAATATAATATATGACAGAATATGATGAAATACAATAGACATGTAAGACAGTGAGCAACGAGTACATATCAAGTACAGAAATTCGGGTAATCACTGAGAATAAACAACAACGTAAACTTTCCTTTTTCCCAAATACAAGTCAAGCCAATACCGACAAAATAGTACCAAATAGTCATGCACACACAAAGGTAAGACAACCGGCCGGAGTCATAAGATAGTCAGTCTCTCTATGCACTGCCGAATGATCGATCGGCCCGTCCCAAAAGTGCATCTCTCAACCTCTCTACGCACTGCTGAAGAATCGATCGGCCCTTCCCAAAAGTGCGGCTCTCAATCTCTCTATGCACTACCGAGGGATCGATCGACCCATCCCAAAAGTGCACCACTCAACCTCTCTACGCACTGCCGAAGGATCGATCGGCCTGTCCCAAAAGTGCGGCTCTCAATATAATAATCCTCTCTGTGCACTGCCGAGGGATCGACCGGCCCGTCCCAAAAGTGCACCTCTCAATATATTACGGCTAGCCTGATCGCGAATCATACATGCGACTCAGGTGCTCAGAAGAATACATACACAAATACAGGGTCTTCCTGCTCGCAAATCACTCAAACTCAGGCACCCAAAGTTACACATATCCACATAATAAATTCGTATTTTATCAAGAAAACCGTTTTTCTCAGGAAAATGGTAAAGTCTTTATTAAAAGAAACATGAAATATAGGTTTTGAAATCTTTATTTTTTTGAAACTCATTTGTCCAATTTAGTAACATTCCATAATACAACCCAGTCCAGGTACATATATATATTCACAGCGGAAACAATTCTCTTTTTAGAAGGTTAAAAATATGAACTCTAGTTGTCTTTTAAATTTTCGATCACGTTTTCAGTCATATTAGCAGTTTACTATTAGAGGAAGGGTTACAGGTACACACCTAAAGCATGCTAGTGGGTCCTAGGCTACCCGGACATGGCATAATAGTAGCTACGCACGGACTCCCGTCACCTCGTGCATACGTATCCCCAGAAGATAATACCATATACTGAATTAATTCACCTAGGGGATGATTCCCCCTTACAAAGTTAGAAAGGAGACTTACCTTGCTCCGAAATTCCTTAACCAGCCTCTAAGCCCTTCCGATGACCCCAACGGACGCTCAACGCTCCGAAACTACCACATAAATGACAAAGAAATGGAAATTCATCCTAAAGCTCACAACAAATTCAGATTATATACTTTCCCAACCCCGCTCGGAGAAATGACCAAAATGCCCTCGGGCCCACGTGCCCGAAAATCTGAGATTCTCGAAGATACATTCTACCCATAGCTTACTAAATCAAATATATAATTTCTTACAATATTCATGCTCAATTCGTGGTTAGAAATCCAAATTCCCAAAATTCTAGGTTTCTTCAATGTTCCCAAATTTCCTACCAGTTTCATGTTCAATTCCATGCAAGATCACATGTTTAACTTAGAAATGGGAAGAATTCACTTACCTAGTAATGCTTGCTGAAAACCCCCTCCTTGAAGCTCCCAAAATCGCCACACCAAAATGAGTGAAATGAAAAAATGGCCAAAATCCGTTCTTAAAACACCCCACTGCCTCCAGCCATTTTCGCACCTGCGGTGCAATAGCCGCACCTGCGGCTCCGCACCTGCGGAAATTCCATCGCAGGTGCGGCCCTGACTCAGCCCAGCAACTTCCTCTCCTGCGATCCCTCTTCGCACCTGCGATTCCGTAGGTGCGACCAAACTCCCGCAGGTGCGGAGCCGCACTTGCGGCCAAATCCTCGCAGGTGCAGATCACACCAGATGACAACATTCTTCACTTCTTCAAACTTCAATTCTTGATCCGTCAACCACCCAGAATCCACCCGAGGCCCCCAGAACCCCGTCCAATCATACCAACCTATCCCAAAACATAACACGGACTTGCTCGAGCCCTCAAATCACATCAAACAACGCCGAAATCACGAATCGCACTCAAATCCAATTCTTTAAGAACATAGAATTTCAAACTTCTACATCCGACGCTGAAACCAATCAAATCACACCTGATTGACCTTAAATTTTACACACAAGTCATATTCAAATATTACGGACCTGCTCCAACTTCCGGAATCGCATTCCGACCTCGATATCAAAACTTCCACTTCCGGTCGGATTTCTCAAAAACCTTCAAATTTCTATCTTTAGCCAAATGACTCCAAAATGACCTACGGACATCCAAATTCACTTCCGATCGCGCTCCCAATTCCGTAATCACCATATGAAGCTATCCCCAGACTCGGAACCCCAAACATACATCAACCTCACTGATATGAACTTCAAGCCCAAATTCATGAAATCCTTCAAAAATGCTAACTCCCACGCTATACGCCGAAATGCTCCCGGGTTATTCGAAACCCGATCCGGACATACACCTAAGTACGAAATCATCATACGAACCTGCTGGAACCTTCAAATCCTAATTCGGAGATCGTTTACTCAAAATTTCAATCTCAGTTGATTTCTCCAACTTAAGGCTTCTAAAATGAGAATTTGCTTTCCAAATCACTTCTAACCCTCCTGGAATTCAATTCCGACCACGCCCAAGGGTCATAATACCTGAACTGAAGCTGCTCACGACTTCAAACCGTTGAACGACGCTCTAGAGATCAAAATGACCGGTCGAGTCATTACACAAATATTATGTGATACCAAAATCGTGTAAATAGCGGAGAGATCGAGCATATATGGAAGGAAAATTATGGAGAGATTCCTTGTTAAGTTGCATTCAAACTTCATTTTGAATTTCTTGAATACATCGATTGCTTCATCTTTACTATTAAGTAAGTTAACATAGCAATATCGAGTACCGTCGTCAATAAAACATAGCAATATCGAGTACTATTAGATGATATTGACTTCATGTTGCAAATATCTATGTGAATTAAGTCATTTGTCACATTCAAACTTATGATACACTTCCAAATTAATCATTTTTTGCAAGGTTTTATAATTGATATGTCCCAAACGTATATACCATAAATCATTTGACTTAAATATGCAAGAAGAATCTGAAATTTTGTTATTCTCAACGACCATTACATTCAGTTTGAAAAGGGCCTCAGTGACGTAACCTTTTCCTACAAACATCTCATTCTTACTTATTACAACCTTATCAGATACAAAAACATACTTAAACCCGTTCTTAACGAGAAGTACAGTAGAGACTTAGTTTTATCTAATCTCGGGAACATGAAGGACGTTGTTTATAGTCACCACCTTGCCAAAAGTCATTTTCAGAAATATCTTGCCATATCCTTCAATTTTGGCCATTGCAGAATTTTCCATAGAAAGCGTCTCTTCGGGTACAATGGGAGAATATGTAGCAAACGCTTCTCTAATAGTATAAACATGGCGAGTGGCTCCACAATCCACCACTCCTTAGGATTTCCCAGCAGGTTGTATTCAGAAAGCATAGCACACAAGTCATCAATATCTTCACGCTTTTCAACCATGTTTTCTTGACCCTTCTTCTTGTCTTTCCTTGGAGCACGACCATCTACAGATTTGTTACCAGATTTCCCATAGTTGTAGCAATTTCCTTTGAACCGCTTCTTACTTAGGTTGCTTTTCGGCCCAGAAGTCTTCTTCCTCTTTCTATTATTTTGAGGAGTATCCCTAACAATGTTTTGCTTCCATTATTGTTGAGTTTCCACGACCTTTCTTTTAAGAAGCTTTGCTGTCCTCTTCGATTCTCAATCGAACAATGAGATCTTTGATAAGTAGGGATTTTGACTGCTTATTTGCTCTCTTTTGCTTAGGTTTTAGCTCAAAAATGCTTAAAGGTATTCCCGAGAACTAATGAAATGTGCTTTCTCGTAGGAATGTTGGGAAATGAGACAAAAAAATGAAAATCAACACAAAAATGAGTAAAATTAGACAAGGACCAAAAAAGCAAAAAAGGGACACAGTGCGGACCGCAAAATACTGTGTGCGGCCGCAAACTCTGAACATACACTGACAGGATTCCTTCACAAAGTGCGGACCGCACAATTATTGTGCGGCCGCATAAGATGAGATTCAGAGAGCCAAATTTTTTTACGCAGAAAGCATCCCAGTTCCAGTCCAAGATCAAGACTGCGGCCGCACTCATAAATGTGCGGTTCACACAATTAGAGGAAGTGCGGCCGCATCCCAGCTTTATGCGACCGCAGAAAGCCATCAAGTCAAGTCATCCTCAAATGTGAACCACACACAGAATTGTGCGGCCGCACAACCTCCACAGGGGAAATTTTGTCAGATATTTTTAGCTGGGTATAAATAGATCTTTTTGTCATTTTAAGGTTAAGTTTTGTGCACCTGAGTTTAGATAGCCGTTTTCTTTTGCTGTATTGGGTAACTTTGTTCTAGTTTGACATTTTAACATTAAATTTTCTTCTCTTAATCTTATATTATGAATTTGATCGTAGATTCTTCTTTAATTTCTTTATTTTTTATGAGTAGTTAAACCCTTAGCGAAGGTTGTGACCCAACCCTAGTATGGGTACTCAGTGGGTTATTGATTGAGGTCTTATTTATGATTGGGTATATGATATTTAGCCTAATTCTTTCTTGAAGTCAAGAATTAATGGTTGCAAACATTGATTCACAAATTGACTTAGTCTCTACTTGAGAAAGTGAGACTAAGTCTTGGAAAATTTGGTTAACAAGAAACTAGGGTGAACTCAAGAAATTGATAGCCCTAATTAAAGGGTCGAATCTAGATATAGTAAGACCCTACTTGAGCATTTATCACTTGTTTCGTGAATACCCATTTGGACTTGAGAAAGCCAAATTGGGCAAAATCACTCAAACTACCGAGAGGTATAGAGTGAGTAATCACGTGTGATTACTATATTGTATCCCGATCAACCAAACATTCCCTAAAGCTCTAAATCTGTTAGGTAACCAACTAGGTGGAAGTCGCAACCCTAGATCTTTTATAACTTGAAAAATAACCAAAACAAAAAACATTGTCTCTTAGCTTTACAATTACTAGCATAGCATAACAGTAGAAGTAGAAACAACAATTGAACATGTGGAAGTGCAATCTTAGACACATCATACATTTACACTAGGTATATACCTAATCCCACACATAGCTCCCTGTGGAATCGACCCCGACTCGAGTTGGATTTTATTATTGCATCGACTGCCTCACAACCTAAATTAGTGGTGTGAGTTTGGGAGACATCAATCTTCAAGCAACATCTCCTTTCTTTTGTGTTTCAAGTAATTTTTGAAGTCCTTCTACAAAGGAGGAAACTTCTCAATTATCGCTACAACTTGGAATGCTTCATTGATGACAAGAACTTCAATAAAAATTATGTTAGTAATAGTAATATAATTAATACTTTCAACATAAGTATTAATTTGACTTATACCTTCATCAAATAAATCGTGAATAATCATTTGCAATTCCTGGACTTGGGTAATAACAGACTTGCTATCTACCATTTTGTAGTCCAAAAATTTAGCAGCAACAAATTTCTTCAATCCAACATCCTCAATTTTGTATTTCTTTTCAAGCGCAATCCATAGTTCTTTTGACGTCTCCACGTTACTATAGACGTTATACAAATCATCCTCCAGTTCGCTAAGAATGTAATTCTTGCACAGAAATCAGAATGCTTCCATGCCTTAGTCACGAGAAATCGTTCATTGTCTGGAGTGTCGCCGGGAAGAACAAGAACATCTTCCTTAATGAACTTCTATAGATTTAAAGTCGTCAAATTGAAGAACATCTTCTGCTGCCACCACTTGAAATCAATCCCGAAATTTTTTTCGGGCTTTTCTGCCGTGCCGGTGCCAATGCTGGAGTTGTTCGTCTTGTCGATGCATTGGCAGTCACCATAGGAACAACCTGGTTTCCGTTCTCATTCTTCATTTCTATAAAATAATGACACAAACAAACCTTTAATAAACGGCGGAGTTTTTTTATATCTTCAAACCGATAAAATTAGAGTAGAAAATCACGTAGATTTTAATCTCCAACGAAGAAGAAAATCACTAGAATTTAATCTCCGAATAACAGATAGTAAACCAAAACAGAATATACGTTAAAGTAAACAAATGGAGTAGAAAACCACTAAGGCTTTAATCTCCAAAATGGGATTAGAAAACCACGAAGGTTGTAGTCTCCAGATAAGTGAGTATAACACAAATACAGAAAATGATTAAGTTCCTTAAGCTTGTTAGTATTCTGTATTTGTAAAATTGTCGTGCCCTTTTTTCTCGCGAAATCGGGCTTTGACGTGTGACAACTCTTTTAAATGGAAGTTAAAAGAGAAGATTCTCCACCTAACAGTTTTAAGGTGCGTTATGGCACCTATTTGCAAATAACTCTAATTTAACTAGTTTGTGTCACCAAAAAATTGGGTAAGGGCTCAAATTGCCTCAAAGAGAAGGTGTTAGGCACTCTTCGAGTCCACAACTGTAGGTCCTGGCCGAACTTAAGACTATGTGGATTATGTAATTAGGCTAGGTGATCAAATAACAAAGAGAAATATAAAAGTCGAAGAGTTTCATTGTAACACAATGGGAATTGGTGCCAAGCTTAACGGCTACAAGGATACGACTATAACGGCCTATATTAAATGACTAAGTGTATAAAAGAAAGGGAGGTCCTAAGTTTTTTAGCCTAAAGGATCACCAAGTGCAACATAAATAATACTTTGCAACTCCCTTTAGATAAGAGTTGCTCATATTATTAAGCGGGCACAAACTATCATCTCCTGCTACCCGATTACTATGTTGAAGTTTTTTACCTAAAGCGTTCTAATTCAATTCTAAGTCGCGTCCTACGCGTGCACTACCCGTCCCATGCCTATGATCCAGGAGGCTTTGGACCTACTATTTGAGTGGTTCTAGACTTTACTTAGGTTGCTCAAAAATGATAAAAACTAAGAGACATTCAAAAATAATAGGAATTCACATGAAAAACAATTAAGGTCCAAGTTAGCCTCCACATATAACAATCAATGCATGCGAGAAAATTTCAGATGCGAGGTGTTGCTTTAAACCTATAGACATAGTTTCTAAGTGATCGACCAATCAGTTTAAGAAAGGTCTCATGGAATAGCTAAAATCCTGATTATTGCAGATTACAAGTTATAAAATTATAAACCTATAAACATGAGCTTTAAGAGATTTGCGCAAGGGGGAAGTGATAACCGTCGAAAAATTAAGAATTACTCTCGTTTGATCCTATTGGCATGCTTCCTAAATGAGAGGCAATATTTATAGCTAGGTTCTAATAACACTCGATAGATTTACCACTTATTCCTATACGCATGTTATCTAGGTGAGCGGAGTAATAAAACAACAGAAGCAGTCGATTAGTTAATCAGTTAAAGCCCTACAGACATGGTATCTAGATGAGGATTAGCAGAGCATAAATTAACATAACCCTATAGGCATGTTATCGAGTAAGTACACTGCAGTAGACATGGGAACAAATAAAAAATTTAAACTCATGCTTCTGATAATATACAAGGTGAGTGAGTGTGTGATTTCCTATAGGCATGATTTCTACTAGTGTATGATACATGAAACCAAATAGCACATATGGCAAGTTGGACAGAATAACAAGTAGATCACATAGACCCTATAGGCACATTTTCTACCCTTTTATGCAGGGATTAGAATATATCCTTTTCCCCAATTTCACTAACATACCAATTGTTTGTTTATAAATTATTACAAGCCCAAGAAGAAATGAAAATAAGCCTCAGTATTACAACATTGAAATAACTACAAGCTCCACAAGTAGAGCATGCCCAAAAGGAGATAACCCAGGACTGCCTGGGCCTTCAACATGCTCACTCTTCATACAAACAGCAGACATAGATCCAGGTGCACCCCAAACATCAAAGTATGTCGATTAAAAGGTTCAAGCTCATACATGGACCCATACTAGGCCCAAATGGAGGACTCACTTACCCAGTTGTTACAAAACTTAACCAAACGAATGAAGAACTACTCTCAAATCCACACACTTAATTCTTAAAAGCTATAATGAACAACAAACCTAACCAGGACATATAGGCTGTACTACATGAAATATTGACAAGAGCACAAGGCATAAATAAGGTGGTTCATACTATGTTTTAGAATTAATTTCAAAATGACAGGATCGAACGACGCAAGAAAATCACTTCAAATAGATTTAAAAGCAAAGCATAGTTCAGAATTATCCTAAAAGACTTTAGACAATTCACAGGAGAAACTAGCAGAGTCATAGATAGGAACAAGGGGATGAAGTCTTCACATGACAGTTTTAGCATGAGAGCTCAATGAGAATGTGGTCACAAACAACATAACACCAGGCTAGTTGACCGCATATAGGGAGAAGACTAGTTGTGAAGCTTATGCTAGAGGTTCATGTCACGACCTAATTTCCCCTCCGTTGGGTATTGTGATGGCGCATAGTCTTAGGGACTAGGTAAGCCTAGAATATTCTGAGTAATAGCAATAAATAGCGTCTAACAACTTTAGAAATTGAATTCTCTATAAAACTTACCATTCCCAAAACCGGTAGTACAAGTAATAAGCCTTTCTAGGAGTAGTTATACATAATAAATACATCACTGCTCTGGAATAAAAGGAAACAATGGAAATAAATACAATAGAAGGTGACTTCGGAGCCTGCAAACGCCCAGCAGGTACACCTTGAAGTCTCCAGTCACACCAAGCGTAAATCTCAAAAACCAACTCGATCTGAAGTACCTGGTTCTGCACAAAAAGATGAGCAGGAGTGTAGTATGAGTACACCACAGTGGTACCCAGTAAGTATCAAGCCTAACCTCGGTAGAATAATGACTAGGCCAGGTCAAGACACTCACTGAACATCTAAATCGGAGCAGGATATGACATAAAGCTAACAAGATAGGGATATCAAGGTAATGCAAATTGCAGGAATAAATCAACTTACAAACAGAAATGACGATAAGGGGAAAATATGAATGACAACGGGGAATAACCAAGTAATTAAACAATAACCTAGTTGGGATACAAATAAGTGTAAATATGCTCAAGTAGGGAAAACAATGTCAACTCAACCAAACAAGTGTTTCTAATACATGATTCCAATAGTTCCATTTCTCGTAATCTCATACCATAAACCACAACTTCCAACTCTTCAACACACACGGCACCTTGTGCCCACATCTTTCCATCTCACTTTGCACGGAGAAATCCACGTGCTTTTCGATACATAATATCCGAGTCAATTGCTAATTAATATGTTCAAGAGATTTCATCGATATATCATAAAGTAAATTTACAATTTTAGACCAAATAGGAAATCAACGAGAAATATGAGTTTTTGTTTTAGAAATCATTTGAGTGAGGAAAATAATGTTTTAAAATAACATTCAACATCGAATAGCTATTGCATTTAATATAGAATTTATTAAGTTAAAATATGATAACAATTTCCTTTCTAAGTAAAATAAAAACCTCAGACGGATTAAGAAAATTAAGCTGGGGAAACAATTGAAATAAAATATAATGATTATTAGAAACAGTAGATATTGAAATATACGGCGAGTTCTAACTTAAAATCACAAAAGGTAGCATGATATTAGTTCTTTCATTTTAAAACCCTATATTACTAACGACTCAGCAGGGCACGAGGTAATGACTCAACGTAGTAAATTCACTTTGAAAAACCAATTCACCAGAATAATAGTATTAGTAAAAGAGCTCAGGAAATGACGACAGAGCAGTAATGTCAATTATAATGACTAAATTCTATAAAGATAGTGAAAATCGGAGAATACAAATTCTCAGAATTTCATACGAAGGCACTTAAGTCAATACAATAAAACAAGGAATACCAAATACACAACTATGCTGCGGCGCACAACCCGATCCCACCATATAGTATCAATATCATAATTCACTCTTATTTCAGCATAATAATCTACCCTTATTTCACCTGTTGCGGCGTGCAACCTGATCGTACAATAAACATCAGTATCATAACAATAAACATAATATGTTGCGGCGCACAACCCGATCCCACCATATAGTATCAATATCATATTTCACCCTTATTTCAGCATAATAATCCACCCTTATTTCACCTGTTGCAGCATGCAACCCAATCGTACAATAAACACCAGTATCATAACAATAAACATAATATATTGCGGCACGGAACCCGATCCCACCATATAGTATCAATATCATATTTCACCCTTATTTCAGCATAATAATCCACCCTTATTTCACTTGTTGCGGCGTCCAACCCGATCCCACAATACAAGAAACATCAATATCATAACAATAAACATAATATGTTACGGCGCGCAAACCGATCCCACCATATAGTATCAATATCATATTTCACCCTTATTTCACCATAATAATCCACCCTTATTTCAACTGTTGCGGCATGCAACCCGATCCCACCGTACAATAAACATCAATATCATAACAATAAACATAATATGTTGCGGCGCGCAACACGATCCCACCATGTAGTATCAATATCATATTTCACCCTTATTTAACCATAATAATCCACCTTTATTTCACCTGTTGCGGCATGCAACCCGATCCCAACATACAATAAACAATATTACAATATAAATATCCTCCCTTATTCCATCACCTCCCTTATTTTACCTATTGCGGCGTGCAACCCGATCCCCCGTACAATAATATAAATCAACAACAATAATTAAACAACTCAATTACAAGAATTTCTACAACCAAGAGTATGCGTACACGAAAACAAGGGAACCACGTAAAAATCAAAGGAATACAACAATATTTACAAGAAAACAAGACATGTAAGGCACGTGATAACTACGCAGGTATTCACAACAACTTGGACACGTAGCATATATGCACGTAGCCATAGAATAACCCATCAGTTAAGAATAACAAGATAATAGGAAGGCAATGACTACAACCAAGGCATATAAGGGCCAAATAACAAATAAGAAGCAAATAAAGACTAACCACGTCATATAGAGCATGTAAGAGTAGTCTAACAACGAGATACCACATATTATGACAATTTAATCAAAAGCATGGAAAGAGGCTAGACAATCTAAATCGGTCAATACCACATATAGATTGTGTACCCACTCGTCACCTTGCGTACACGTCTTTCACATAACAAGATAACACAATTAACTCAATTCCTAATGGCGGGTCTCTCCCACAATAAGTTAGACAAAATACTTATCTCAAAGAAGACAAACCGATGCTCTAAAATGAACTTATCGGGTGCAATGACCTCTGGACGGCTCAAATCTATCCACAATAACTTCAAAGCACAAATAAAGTTCATAAGAAACTATTCCGGATCATAAGGTCTCAATCTTTATCAAAATCTAAAAATCGATCCCAAAAGTTGACCCCCGGGCCCACACCTCGAAACCCGACAAATTTCACAAAACCCGAACACCCATTCCGATACGAGTTCAACCATACTAAAATTATTAAATTCCGATACCATTTCATCCCTCAAATCATGATTTTTTATTTTGAAAACTTTCTTCAAAAACCAATATCTCAACTCAAACCACAAATTAAATGATAAAAATAAAGATAAAATCATGGAATATATTAAATTCTAGGTGAAGAACACTTACCCAATCGTTTTGCTTGAAAAACCCACGAGGAATTGCTCAAAACCGAGCTCTACAAGTCAAAATATGATAAAAATGACCTAACCCTCAATTTGGAAAACCTATATTCTGCCTAGGTCTAAAAGCATCGCGAACGCAAAGGAAGGGACGTGTTCGCAAAGAAGAAAAATTAAGGCTGCCAATAAGTACTTCGCGAACGCGAAGACACGCTCACGAAATGGGGAGAAGAAAAGACGGGAAGCTACGCGAACGCGAAGAGTAATGACCCCCAGTGCTCAGGGCCTGGTTTCTACTACGCGAATGAAGAATGGAGGACACGAACGTGATGAAGGAAATATGCAGAGCTACGTGAGCGCGAGGCATACTACGCGAACGCGAAGAAGGAAATTGAGGCGGTCAGCGGAGACAATTCGCGAACACGAAAGGAGCTTCGCAATCGCGAAGAAGAACACCAGAAAATAGAAACAGCAGTTCAAAAATGGGAGAAATTGACCTGTAGCCCACCTAGAACACTCCCGGGTCCCCTGGGACCCCATCTAAACACACAAAAAAGTTCTATAACCTAACACAGACTCGTTCAGGGTCTCAAATCACATCAAACAATGACGAAAATACAAATCGCACCACGAATCGAACTTATGAACTTTCAATCTTCCAACTTTCAAAATTCACGCCGAAACCTATCAAATCGACCCGGAATGACGAAAAATTTTGCGGACAAGCCCCAAATGATATAATGGAGTCAACTATTGGTTAAGCCTTTCCACTTTCCAAACTTCATCTTTTGCTGAAATGCTTCAAGTCACCCTATGGACCTCCAAATCCAAATCCGAGCGCATGCCTAAGTCCAAAATCACCACACAAAACTGTTCAAGACCCTATGCCACCGAACAGAGCTTAAATCCTCAAAATGACTGGCTGGGTCATTACAGTTCACTAGTACTAAAGATGCAGAGTTGACCAAGTGAACAACGAGGGAAACACAAATTGCATGAGAATAGGTCGTAATGGACAGTGGAACCCCAAAAGGTAACATGTAGTCATAAGTTGCTTATCAGAATACTTCCCAGGCTATCACAACAATCCATAATAAGACGCAAAGGCAACTTAGGATTAGACTCAAGTATCAACATAGCACATCAAAACCTTTTAGAAGAATCATCTATTCAAGCACATTTGATAAATACATCTCACACTTAAAGTTTAGGCAAGTTCTGATGTTAGGAATATAAGGCTACAGGTTAAACTTCAAAGAAATGAGGATCATAGACATAATATCATATTGGTTCATTGAAGCCTAAGCAACACAGATATACAGAGCATGAACATAAGAAAAAAAAAATGGAATTGCGAGAGACAAAGATACTTACCAGTCACAGGTTAATAAGCAAGCAAATGAGAAGAGAAAATTCCGGAAGTAATTTGACTAATAGTAGCAAAGAGCAGCAGAACCCCAAAATCCCAGTGCGTCAGAGTTCCCAAGGGCATTGAATGAACTCCGGGCAGTGCTCGCACTGAGAAAGAACATAGTCGAATAATCAAATTCTCGTGGATTTGGCTTTCATCTGACCAAGAGCCAAAATTTAGAACAAAAGAATGAGAGAATAAGGGAGCAATAACTTTGAATTTTAGTGAATTCGGTGATAAAAGTCCGTCCAAAATAGGAATTTGGGAGGGGTTTATATAGTAATATAAATTGAAAAAAAAACAAGGAAATACTGTAACATCAAACATAATAAAGGAAATAATAGCATGCAGTATCGAATTAGAATCAAATTAGGAAAAAAATTAGGTAAACTCTAGTTCATGATGGAGAACCAAAATAGTTAAAAATCTCATTGAATCGGGCCCGTATAATCTCGCCATGGATGTATATAGACGAAATATCGTCTGACTCTTGAGGAATTTGTGATGATTGCTCTTGATTTAGGTATGTACACTTGCAAAAGACAGGCAAATATTATGTGATACAAAAATCGTGTAAATAGCGGAGAGATCGAGCATATATGGAAGGAAAACATGGAGAGATTCCATATTAGAACAGGATTTCGGGGATTAGAAGAGGCAGCTCCTAGGGTTTGAGAGGAAAAGAGAGAGCAGATGAAGGGAAACGGGGAGGCAGTCTTTAGGGAAATGGGGATTAAGGTTAGAAGGTTGGGTAATTAAAATGGGGAGATGATATATGGGCCGGTCATCTCCCAAGATCAACGACCATGATTTAATGAGAGGCGGATCGTGTTAGTAGACGGGTATGGGGTGGTGGGTTGCTGGTATTGGGCTTAGGGTTATTGGGTTGGAGTTTTAGGGTGTGGGCTGGTGAATTGGGTCCGAAATTTGACTTGTTTTGGGCCAAATTTTAAATATAAGAAATTTAAGGAAACATAATTTAATAAAATAGATAAATAAATATAACATACTATTAATACAACTTATTATTTTAAAATAATATCTAAATATTATAAAAAATATTTCGACCCTGAATAAAATGATAAATGCAATAAATTGTAAAATATAGGTTATTATTGCAAGATTGTGTAAATAGCCAAAAAATACTAATATAATTATATGTAGTGAAGTAAAAATTATTTGAAGCATATATATGGATACAAAATAATAAATTTGGATGACTAAGTCATCACAAAATAATTTAAAGGAATATTTAGTAAATATTCAAGTAATTTTGATGCAAGAAAATTAATTTTAAAGCTCTAAAAATTATGGAAAATTATAAAAAATTCTTGTATAAATCATGTAAATTAAATAATGATGCAAAATAATATTTTGAAAGTATACATACTATTTTAGAAAATATGAGGGCAAAATTGGGTATCAACAACTGCCCATCTTTACCCGGGAATGATGAAAGAGTTGTTGGGTAATGAAAATGATGACCAATTTTGGCCGAATTGAGTGGGAATGATGTGATTTGGAAAATGGTGCCGAACCATGGTTCCTGAGTTGCCTATATATCCCTAGTGTTACGGGAATCAGGCCGTGTGTAGTTCTGGATCCAACGGTGAACGGAACAGATAGAGTTGTTATACGCGTGATTGTACGTTTCGAAAAGGATATTTTTGGGTAGGATAGTATCGTAAGCGGAGTAATGAGTGCGAAGTGAAAGTTACGGGTCTATAACTAGGCAGATATCTGAACGGTCATAGAGTAAAATGTAGGCAATGTCAATTACATTTGAGGTAGTCAAAGGATGTGAACGTTGTGAACAAAAACCGGAGCAAAGATTGCTCTTGGTTGCAGAACAGTTACCTCCCGAGTTACCTGCAAAACTCAAAACATGGTGCAAATGAACATATATAGCTTATTGCAAAAATTTGAACATGATGCAGATTCCCTTTGGACCATGAATGTTGTCTTTGGATGATGAGGATGATGTCCTTGGATCATGATGTCCTGGGCCATGTGTGTATGATAAGGTATTTGCAGGCCATGAAATGGTGTCCTAGGGCCATGGGTATGGTGCCTCTGGACTATGACGCCTTTGAATAATGATGCGCAGTATCGAGAGATCCTCAGGCCATGGGATGGTGTCTTCAGGCTATGAGGATGGTGCCTTCGGATTATGACGCCTTTGGACAAGGTGGTGATGTTTCAACCCATAAAATGCAAAGATATGACAGTATAAATTGTATGATTAAAAGAAACAGGTGATGCTTGGTTATATGCAAGAACGATACAAGACAATGCTTGGTCTTGCATGAGATGAGGGCAGTGCTTAGCCCGATGTGAAGAAGGGAGGCAATGCTTAGTCTCATGCAAGGAAAGGCGATGCTTAGCTTTATGTAGTATGGAGGCAGTTCATAGTATCATGCAGTTATGGAAATGCTTAGCCGTATGTAGTAGGGAGGTAGTGCTTAGCCTCATGAAAATATTGGAGACAATGCTTAGTCTCATGCAAAGAAAAGGCAATACTTAGCCTTCTGCAATTTCGGAGGCAACGCTTAGCCTTATGAAATTATGGAGGCAATGCTTAGCCTCATGCAAGAAGTGGAGACAATTCTTAGTCTCACATAGGGAAGGGCAGTGCTTAGCATTATGTAGTAGGGAGGAAATGCTTAGCCTCATGCAAGAAGTGGAGACAATGCTTAGTCTCATGCAAGGAAAGGCAGTGCTTAGCCTTATGTAGTAGGGAGGTAGTGCTTAGCCTCATGCAAAGATTGGAGACAATGCTTAGTCTCATGCAAAGAAAAGGCAATGCTTAGCCTTGTAGTAGGGAGGCAGTGCTTAGCCTCATGCAAAAAGTGGAGACAATGCTTAGTCTCATGCAGTTATGGAGGCAGTGCTTAACCTTATGTAGTAGGGAGGCAATGCTTAGCCTCATGCAAGAAGTGGAGACAGTTCTTAGTCTCATGCAAGGAAATGTAGTGCTTAGCCTTATGTAGTAGGGAGGCAATGCTTAGACTCATGAAAGAAGTGGAGACGGTTCTTAGTCTCATGCAGGTAAAGGAAGTGCTTAGCCTTATGTAGTAGGGAGTCAGTGCTTAGCCTCATGCAAAAAGTGGAGACACTGCTTAGTATCATGCAAGGAAAGACAGTGCTTAGCCTTATGTAGTAGGGAGACAATGCTTATCCTCACGTAATAAGTGGAGACAGTGCTTAGTATCATGCAGGGAAAGGCAGTGCTTAGCCTTATGTAGTAGGGAGGCAATGCTTAGCCTCATGCAAAGATTGGAGACAGTGCTTAGTCTCATGCAAAGAAAAGGAAATGCTTAGCCTTGTGCAATTTCGGAGGCAATGTTTAGCCTCATGCAAGAAAAGCGAAGAGTGACTATGAGATAATGAAGTATTTCTTAGCTGGATGTGTTTGTGTTTGGAAACTCGTCGTCATGAAGGTAGTGGTTTGTTGTGCGTATGTATTCACAAATATTACTGTTTTATCGTGCCTGCATTCAAAGAAAAATCGTGAGTTTTGTGGGGGAAGGTTGGTTTGTGCTCTTGACTCCTTGATTTTCCTTCTTGTCTTGAAGTTCTACTTGAGTTACCCTGGGTAACCTTTGGCTATCACAGAAATAAAGTTTTTCGAAAAATGTATGCATTTGATAAATTATTTGCAAGGATATAGTTATTTGAGACGTATTATAGTAATATAAAATAATTTAGATGAACCGGTGACTGTGACACATTTAGATACATTGCAACCTCCTTGCTTTAGAACTTTGAGGGTCCTCCTAAAATTCTGCCCCAGTTTAAATGCATACTTCTGACAATACTTTTTGGTTGTTCCACACATAACGAAGTTGAATGAACTATCGATCTTGCCCTAGTTTCTAATCATGGGAAAATGAAGATTTTATTAAGATGTGACCAAACCCACAGGGCTACCTACGTATCCCCTCTTAAACGAGAATCAGGTCAAGCGTAGTTCAGTTACATCAGATGAAGAAATGCAACAATCCTAAACATAGTATCTCTTAACTACGTCTGAGTTGATAGGTTTTGGCCAAATTTCTCCCTCCATTTCTGCAAGTATAATTGCTCCTCCTTTTAATACCCAATGAACCATATAAGGGACCCTACCAATTGGGTAAAAACTTCCCCTTGGCTTCATCTTGATGTGGGAAGATTTGCTTTAGCACCAATTGCCCCGGTGTGAATTGCCTTGGTCTGACTTTTTTGTTGAAAGCTCTTGCCATCCTGTTCTGGTAGAGTTGATCATGACATACCGCATTCATTCTTTTCCCATAAATGAGAGCTAGTTGTTCGTAGTTTCTCTGTACCCATTCTACATCGCTGAGCTGAGCTTCTTGTATAATTCTTAAAGAATGGATTTTTACTTCGGTAGGAATAACCGCTTCAGTGCCATAAGCCAATAGTTAAGGAGTTTCCCCAGTTGATGTGCGAAACGTGGTACGTTACCCGACCAGAGAAAATGGCAGCTTTTCATTCCATTTTTTGTAATTATCTACCATTTTCCTTATTATCTTCTTGATGTTTTTGTTAGCGGCTTCTACGGACCCGTTCATTTGCGGCCTGTATGGTGTGGAGTTCTTATGATTGATCTTGAAGGTTCCACACATGGCCTTCATCATATCACTGTTGAGATTAGCGGCGTTATCGGTGATGATTGACTTTGGTACTCCGAACCGACAAAGAATGCGGTCCTGAACAAAATCTTCTACGACCTTCTTAGTTACAGGTTTGTAAGATGCAACTTCAGCCTATTTTGTGAAGTAGTCTATGGCCACTAGAATGAATATATGCCCATTCGAAGCAACAGGTTCGATCGGGCTGATGACATTCATATCCCAAGCCGAGAAAGGCCAAGGTGAACTTGTTGCATTGAGTTCATTGGGAGGTACTCGTATAATATCAACATGTATCTGGCATTGGTGGAACTTCTGAACTTACTTGATGCAGTTTGTTTCCATAGTCATCCCGAAATACCTCGCTCTTAGTATCTTTTTGGCTAAGGTGAACCCACTCATGTGCGGTCTGCAAGTTCCGGCATGTATTTCCTCGAGCAATCTAGATGCCTCATTGGCATTGACACACTGTAATAATCCTACGTCTGGAGTCCTTCTATACAGAATTCCTCCGCTTTGAAAGAAGTGGTTGGCTAACCTTCGAAGTGTGCGCTTTTGAGTATGGGTAACGTGCTCTAGATATTCTCCCTTTGCCAAATATTCCTTGATGTCGGGGAACCACGAATTTTCGTCAATTTCTTCCTCAACATGGTCACAATAAGATGGCTGCTTATGAATTCCTATTGGGATAGGATCGATGAAATTCTTGTCTGCGTGTTGTATCATGGAAGATAAAGTGGCTAATGCATCTGCGAACTCATTCTGAACCCTCAGAACATATTTGAATTTTATCTTTGTGAACCTCTTGATTAGATTTTGTACACAGAAACATGGCAATATTTTGGTGTTCTTTGTGGCCCATTCTCCTAGAACCTGCTGCACCAAAAGATTTGAATCTCTGATTACTAGCAGCTCCTGAACATTCATGTCAATGGACAACCGGAGTCCAAAGATGCAGGACTCATACTCCACTATATTGTTGGTTCATGGGAACCTGGGTTTTGCGGATACCGGATAGTGTTGGCTGGTTTCTGATACTAAGACAACTCTGATACCTACTCCTTTGAAGTTTGCTGCTCCGTCGAAGAACATTCTCTGACCATCATATGCTTCAGTGATATCTTGTCCTACAAATGACACCTCATCATCGGAAAAATACATTTTCAATGGTTCATATTCTCCTTCTACGAGATTTTCTGCTAGATGATCCGCCAATGCTTGCCCCTTGACCATCTTCTGAGTTACATAGACGATGTCGAACTCACTCAACAATATTTTCCACTTTGCTAATTTACTCGTAGGCATGGGCTTCTAAAAGATGTATTTCAGCGGATCCATCCTTGATATGAGATATGTAGTGTATGCACAGAAATAATGCCTCAACTTCTAAGATATCCATGTCAAAGCACAACAAGTGCGTTCTAACAAAGAGTACCAAGCTTTGTAAGGCGTGAATTTCTTGCTCAGATAATATATTGCCTGCTCCTTTCTTCCTGTCTTATCATGTTGTCCCGAAATGCAACCAAAAGCTCTGTCCAGTACAAACAAATAAAGCAATAGGGGTCTTCCTGGATTTGGTGGGACAAGAACAGGCGGTTTAGATAAATACTCTTTGATTTTGTCGAAGGCTTTCTGAGATTCTTCTGTCCAGCCTGTTGCAGCATCATCCCTCAGCATCCTGAAGATGGGCTCACATATCACAGTTGATTGTGCTATGAAGCGGCTGACGTAATTGAGACGCCCTAAAAAGCTCATCACATCTTTCTTATTCCTCGGAGGTGGCAAGTCTTGGATTACTTTGACTTTTGACGGGTCTAACTCAATCCCTCTGCGACTGACGATGAATCCTAACAATTTTCCAGTGGGGACTCCGAAAGCACACTTTACAGGATTCAGTTTCAGATTGTACCTTCGAAGACGATGAAGAATTTCCTCAGATCTGCTATGTAGTTTGTAGTCCTTTTAGATTTGATGATAACATCATCCACATACACCTCTATCTCTTTATGTATCATGTCATGGAAAATGGTTGTCATGGCTCTCATGTAGGTGGCTCCAGCATTCTTCAGAACAAATGGCATCATTTTATAACAATATATTCGCCACGGCGTGATGAAGGTTGTCTTTTCAGCATCTTCCTCATCCATCCAGATCTGATGGTACCCTGCGAAACAATCTACAAAGGATTGGAGTTCATGTTTGGTACAATTGTCAATAAATATATTTATATTGGGCAACGAGAAATCATCTTTGGGACTTGCTCTGTTTAGATTTCGGTAATCAACACATACTCTGACTTTCCCATATTTCTTCGGAACTGGCAGAATGTTGGCCAACCAAGTCGGTTACTCGACCACTCTAAGAACCTTGGCTTTGATTTTCTTGATGACCTCCTCTTTTATCTTCAAACTCATATCCCGCTTGAACTTCCTGATCTTCTCCTTTACTGGTGGACATATAGGATTAATGGGTAGCTTGTAAGACACTATGGATGTTCTCAAACCAGTCATATCGTTGTAGGACCATGCAAAGATATCTTCATATTCTTTTAGGAATATGATGTACTCTTCTTTCTCTAACGGTGATAGATGAATGCTTATGTGTGTTTCCTTGACCGTTTCAGAATCTCCTAAGTTAACTTCTTCAGTCTCATCCAAGTTAGACTTTGGTTTGTTGTCAAAATTTTCCATTTCTCTGACGATTTCCTCAGGTATTATATCATTTTCCAGATCCTCCGAATCAATATCCTTATGTTGCGTTGTCTCATTACATGTCACAGTGGACGGTTCATCGAGATAGGTAATAATAATGATGTAAGGAAAGAAAAAGTGTAAAGAATAATAATAAATAGGAAAAGTAGTAATGCATTAATAAAATTTTATAAACGTCAACAAGTATGGCTCGATGACTCGAGCAATTATTTTAAAATAAAATACTGAAAATGTCTCAAATACTCAAAATTATTTTAAAATGATTGATGCTAATTTGCCAAGCTACCTAGGAACTCGACGGGCCCGGGATGGTGTAGCAGTTCAGTTCTTGAGAACAACTCCGTTCTCCACAGTCTGAATGATAGGTCTTCCTCCTTCTCCTCCTCAACTACCGAATTGCAATCCATATCTTCTTCATCTAGAAACAACTTCCTCATGCCAGCCAAGACTTCATCTTCCTCAGATCCTCACATTATGTCTGCTTATTGGAATGTTTGATGCAGAGGTGGTACCGGTTGTTCCAATGGATAATAAGTACCACGCCACAGTGGCGACCAATCTTGGTACTCTTGCCAAGTATATTCATATCCAAGCCCGAAAGTTGTACCATGACGCTTCAGTTGTACCGGTTTGGTGATCCCTTGAAAGTTTTTGCCGAGACCCTTGCCAGGTCCATACCCTGTCCATAGTAGTATGCTTTCTATCTTGTTACTTCACCATCAATCCTTTTCAATTGTGTTGACTCACTCAATGCGATGGTACGTCTGTCCACCAAACTTTTCCTATTTCAATGACTGGAACAGTCGGATTGGTGTAGATGAGGTTACTTCCATCTCCATGGATAATCACCACCTGATGATTCCATTTAAATTTCACAGCCTGATGCAGAGTAGAATCCACTTCCCCAGCGACATATATCCAGGGTCTTCCCAACAATAGGTTATAGGTAGCAGATATATCCAGCACTTGGAACTCGACATCAAACCAGGTCGGGCCCATCTGTAGGTTGAGGTTGATTTCTCCGATTGTAGCTCTTTGGGATCCATCAAATGCCTTCACAATGATGCTTTCCATCCGTATATCGTGCAGGCCTTTACCGAACCTCTTTAGAGTAGTTAGTGGGCATATGTTGAGATTGGACCCTCCATCTATTAGGACCTTGGCGATGAACGTATCCTCAAATCGCACTGTGATGTGTAGTGCCCTGTTGTGGCTTAGTCCCTCTAGTGGTAACTCATCTTCATGAAAGGTGATTTTGTGGCTCTCCAGTACCTGCCCGACAATATTGTCCATCTCCCTACTAGTGATGTTGGTGGGTACATAAGCTTCACTCAGCAATTTCATCAAGGCATTCCTGTGTGTGTCGAAGTTTTGCAGCAGTGGAAAGATGGATATCTGAGCATGAGTTTTGTTCAGATGATCGACAATAAAGTATTCTCTTACTTGTACCTTTCTCCAATGGTCATCAGTACCCGTGTCAAAATAGGTGGCTTAAATGTAGCTTCCTTGCTTGTTCCCTCCAAGATTTTAAGTGTATAAACTCTGCCAGTTCTAGTCATGCCTTGCGCCGCACCTGTCTCTTCCATATTTGATTTTCCTTTTCTCCTGGATTCCACAACATAATCCCATGGGATGACATCAGACTTCTAGGAAGGTGTGGGGGCTACCAATCACAATGAAGGGTGCAATTACTTTGACCTCAAACGGTGCTGGGGTTTGTACCACAACTGGTGTGAGGGTGACCAGAGACGTCTTAGGATCATCGCCTCTTGAATGAGTCTGATTGACCCTTCCGGGTCCCATTTTTTGTCAGTCTCTATTAAATTCACTCCCTCACCTTTGTGATTTGGGAGAGGATTGTTACGCATATTTGGGTGCAGTTTCCTTTGCATGTATGACCTTGTTGTCGATCAGTGTTTCAATCTTATCTTTCAGTGTGCGACACTCATCAATTGTATGACCCTTCATGCCTAAATGATAGGCACATGTCTTGTTGGGGTTAATCCACTAATAATAATTCTCAATAGCAACGACAGGGATGGGAGTGACATAACCAGCAGCCGGCAGTCTCTCGTATAGTTGGTCTATGGCTCAGCAATTGGGGTGTATTGTTTAGGTGGTCTGCGGTCAAAGTTCGGTCGTGTTTTCTTGGTAGTTTTGGAGAGTGGGTGGAGGTGAATGATAATATGCGGGTTGAGTGTTATAGGCGTGGTAGGTGGTAGCAGGTTCTGGGTATATGGGGGGTGAAGGCTAATATGTGGGTGGAGGTGTTTGGTATGTGAGAGGAGACTTAGGACCTTGGGCTACCATTACAACACCTACTTTCTTTTTCTTCGAAATACTTCCCGATTGCAAGGATTTATTCATGGCCTGCAACGCCTTGAAATTTGTCACCATCCCACTTTTGATCTCTTTTTCTATTCTTTCTCCTAGCTTGATGAAGTCGGAGAATCTGTGGTTCTAATAACCATCAACCTTTCATAATATTGCGGGTTTGTTCTTCTTCGAGCGCTGTCCTTACTTTCGCAACCTCAAATTTCCACCGAGTAGCATATTCGTGGAAAGTTTCTGTTGGTTTCTTCTTGAGGTTTTGAATGTAGAAAACATCTAGTGTGTTATCTGTGTTGAACCTGAATCTGTCCATGAAGTTTGATTCCATGCTTACCCAACTAACCCACTTCTTCGGGTTTTGGATGATATACTAAGACAATGCATCTCCTGTGAGGCTTTGCATGAACATTTCCATGCGGATTTGTTCGTTATTGCCCACTCCTACAAGCTTGTCATAATATGTCCTCAGATGCACTTTCGGATCACCAGTTCCATCGAATATTTCAAATTTGGGAGGTTTATAACCCTCTGGCAACTCCATATCTGGCTGAATGCACAAGTCTTCATAATTTAAACCTTCAATTCCTTTACCACCTTCGACATTCTAAACTCTGCCAGTGAGCTTCTTGAGTTCCTCCGCCATATTCTTAATGAGCAGGTCCTTCTCAGTAGATTCAGGTATGTATAGGGCCTGTTACGAGGTGTGGGGTAAGGTTTCTATATATATATTGGATTGCTTTGCTGGACTCCGGGAATCTGGGTATAAAGGTGGTCGTTTGTTGAGTTCTGGGGATCAGGAGTAGGTTGTGGTACATTCTGGGGAGTGTGATAAGTGGTAGTCTGTGGGTATTGGGTTGGACGGTGATGGTGTTGTTGAGGAGTTGGTACTGGCGGAGGATTAAGGTTTTGAGGAGGTGTAGGGTACTGGTGTGGTGCAGGAGGGTTTGGTGGTGGGTTTTGGTTTTGCGTGTTTTGCGGTGGTGTTTGGTTCTGGGTAGCTAGATTTTGTTGGTTAATATCAGGGACGTTGAGGGTGAGATAGAGGTTTGCCAAGTTTCGGACCTGATCAAATTCTCCTTGTACTCCAAAATTTTCTGTTCCAGACGTAGGACTAATTCATTTTGTGCTGGAGTGCTTTCGCCATCCGAAGTTTTGACATCTCTGCCATGGTAGAATTATCCTTTCTAATACCACTCAGATCATCCATTTTCCATTTTCCCTTGTTCTTGCTTTTAGGATCGCTTGGTGGAGGAGGAGATGGAGGACCTCTGGATCTAGTGTGATATGCTGACGATGCCAGTATGCACGAACCAACCTTTGGTAAATGAGAATAATCAAAAGAAAGAAAAAGAAAAAGGTAACCAAGTTTGTAATGGGTATTGAAAGAATGCTTGCAGTATTAAACATGTTTTGCAAAGTCATGTAATAATTTGCGTCCTAATTTGGGGACCTCGTTGTGCCCTAGGTAGGCCTAAGAGACACGTAGATTTGGAGAAAATTGATGTCAATAACTGCGTTATTTCATTAATGCATAAATGAGCGAAACCTTTACTAAATCGACAATAATAATAAAGTTACTAATGGAATTTAACCTTATTACAATCGATATCCAAAACTAAGCTAGAAAATAATAAAGAACATTATTTGCTAGTCTACTTGGTCCCTGAAGGACGAACTCCATGCTTGGATCTTTTGACTCCATCAATCAAGTTCCCTAAGTCGTGTATATCCAATAATAAGTAAGCCTTTGCTAGATGCCCTCCTTCACTACCATCCGTGTTTTGAAAATCTGCAAGCCTCTTTCTCATCTTTCCCTCAAGCTCCATTAATCCATGTTCCAGATATTCCAACCTCTTTTATGACTTAGTGGCGATTCCATCCATTCATTTATAGCCTCCATATCAACTTTTTGTTGTTCCAGATGCCTAGCTTCAGACTCAAAAAACCTTTTGAGAAGTCTCCTATATTTCACCTGTGCCTCAGCAACATCATCAATGATCCCATTTTCCAGATTGATCCCCGCTTGACGTCTCCAGCTATATCATCTACCAACTATGATGGATAGAAGTACACATGAACATCATGATATCTGTCTGTCTCAATAGTCTCTCTTTCCACAATGACCTTATGGTTCCACGTATGTTATGCCTCAAACTTGAAATGGATGATGTCCCCTTTGAAATCTGCCTTGTACTAGACTATGTTGGAAACCCGATGTATGACTTGTTTTCTTCCCGCCTGTCTCATTAACCTTATAGGAGCATAATGATAAATGCCTTTCAACCCGATCAGTACCAAATGAGTAGTATCCCTCGACCTGATGATGAACTCACTGCTAGGAAACCATTCAAACATCCAATGTACCTTCTCTTCTGTCAGATTGTTGAAGAAACACACCCAACTTACAACACTTCCCCGCTGTGCAAACCTGTCTGGGATAAATGTCATTTTCTTTGGGTGGTGGTAGGCTATGTAGTCATTCAATGGCCGTCTCAGAAGTTCTTGACGATATTCTCCCCTATGAAAGTATTCCAATAGCTAGGCTTGCAGTAACAGATTACAACCTTCAAAATGCCCCAATCCCTTCCTACACCGATCTAGAGTGCGGTAGATTTCAACTAGGATCATGGGAATGATTGTGTAGGTTTTCCCCTCAATGCCTTCTATTGAAGTCCTTGCAACCATAGCTAAACGAGTGTGGATGCTCCCCCTTTCAATGGAAATATCAACAAACCCAAGAAAAAAATGATGAATACATAAACCCGACGGTGCATCCAACCTAGAGAAGTAATGGCAAGTTACTCATGATGAAGACGATACGACTTACTATGTCCATAACGCTCATAAAGAAACCCAAAAGGGATGTATGATTTCTTTAAGCAAATGAATTCTTCATTTTTCTTAAAGCCCAACATCTTTAGAAAACTGCGAGGGGTGCGATTCTCTGGTACTAGTAACCCCGGACTATCCCATGGAATCTTAGCAAAGCCTCCTATTTTTTCTAAGAGAGGAGTCATTTCTACGTCACCAAATCGGAAAACCGCTCTTTTCTCATCCCAGAACATGATAGCAGCCTCAATCAATGCCCTATTTGGTTGGATATTATTCAAAGATGGCAAGTCACCAAGTACCCTTCTCACATGATTCTTTTTGCAACGCACAAGGTTTTTCCACCAGTCAAGTAGCAGAGGCAGGATGTTTTGGACCATGCCGAACTTGGGGACTTCGTGCTTCATTTTTTGCAAACAAGTAAAGGTTAGCCCTTTCCTCCTCCAAATTCGACCACTTGCACAATAATGATCAACATATTGGAACATTTTCTCCAAGTAATGCACATAACATGATGGTGTCCATTGGGACTGTGGAAATCCCTTCGGACTTTGGACAAGGCTTATCTTAGCGGGCTATTACGTTAACAACGTTCAAACCCGTACTAGGTTTAGCATGATGCATGTACATTTGATATTGGAGTAAGGTTTCTAGAATGGTCTAGACTGGTATTCTCAAGTGGATGACTTGAGAGGGAAATTCATGAGACTGTCAACTGCACTGTTGATCGACTAGTCTACCACAAATAGGCTTTTTAAATTTAAAAAGGGTAATTTTGGAAGAGCGCGGACACTCATCAAGCGCCACTATGTTGATAATTGGCACGAGTGGAGTATGATGTGGATCATGTTTTATGCAAAGATAATAACACGTTCCCAAGTATTTACGTGATACAATATGTGAAAACAGTAAATAAAATAGCAAAATAAATATTGGAAGGAAAAGGAAGGAAAAACAAAAGGAAGAAGTAATTTTAATTCATAGAATATATGCAAAGCAGGTAACAAAGTAGGCATGATATAGAAATTTTGACAAGATAAAGAGCGGTCATAGCAAGTAGAGGTAAATAAGGGAAGGGGTATGCATGTCATAGCAGGTTAAACAAACAAAGGTGAGAAAGGGAAGGGACGTGCATGTAAGAAGGCAATCCACATAAGCCAAGTTCATCATTATGGTAAGAGCCAAAGTATATCCCCAGCAGAGTCGCCATGCTGTCGTGCCCTTTTTCTCGTGAAATCGGGATTTGGCGTGTGACAACTCTTTTAAATGGAAGTTAAAATAGAAGAGTCGCCACCTAACGGTTTTAAGGTGCGTTAGGGCACCTATTTCCAAATAACTATGTTTTAACTAGTTTGCGTCACCAAAAATCAGGTAAGGGCTCAAATTACCTCAAGGAGAAGGTGTTAGGAACTCTTCGAGGTCCACAACTATGGGTCCTTGCAGAACATAAGACTATGTGGATTATGTAATTAGGCTAGGTGATCAAATAACAAAGAGAAATATAAAATTTGAAGAGTTTCATTGTAACACAATGGGAATTGGTACCAAACTTAAGGATTACAAGGATACGACTATAACGGCCTATATTAAATAACTAAGTGTAAAAAGAAAGGGGGTCCTAAGTTTTTTAGCCTAAAGGATCACCCCGTGAAAAATAAATAATACTTCGCAACTCCCTTTAGATAGGAGTTGTTGATGAGTGGTGATTTTATCATTTATTTGTCTCTTTTCTTTAGATTTTGCGTCCGTTAATTATAATATGAAATTGTTTATGGTTTGTATTGCTAGATTTTCAGGGAAATGAAGCCTCGAAGAGAATTGAAATCAAATGAAGTGAAATTTTGTTGAAACAATGCAAAATCCTTCAGTTATTCCGCATCTGCGAAAGACAGGTCACTTATGCAATCTCGCATCTGCGAGACAAGACCCGCATCTACGAAAGAAGACCTGGCTGGAAAAAACCGCTTATGTGATCAACCAACCGCATCTGAGCAGCGCTTCTGCGCTTAATGGTCGCATCTGCGCGTGCAAGTCCGCTTCTATGGAGTCAATGTTACACATCAATTCTCACTTCTGTGGTAGATTATCCACATCTGCGGAGCTGCACCTGTGAGGATCCTTGCGCAGGTGTGGTCAACGGGCTTCAAATCGTGACAAGATTGACAATTCACATTTTCTCAACTCCAAACCCACAAATACACAACCTAGATTATTGGAAACACTTCTTTGGCTTATTTTTCAGTTCTTAGACTAGAAAAGACAAGTTTTGGAGCTAGGTTTCTTGCACACACACTTGGGTCTTGAAGATTTGAAGATTTTGGTTGAGAATTTCTTACTCATTTATGCTCATTTCTTCATTTCCTTGCTTTTTGTTGAATATTTAAGTGTGTAGTACTTTTTCCAACACTTGAATCTTGTTTATGGGAATATTCATATTTAAAGTGTGGATTAAATATCTTGTTGTGCTTGTGTATTGAACGATTTTTAGTTATATCAAAGTGAGTTATTGTTTCTTTAATTATTCTTGTTCTTTAATGTTTCCAGAGGGATTAGCTAACCCTAGGACTCGCCCATTAACTTCGAATTAATTTTGGGAAAGATAATTTGGGGTTTGGAAAGATTAATAAACAAGAACTTGAGGCTTTAATCATCATTTTATAGATTCTACCTAGGGATAGGATTGAACTACTTGTAGCCATATTCGAGTGTGCTTAATCTCTTAATTGTTTTAGGGATAATTCAATTAGGAAGTCTTATTAGTCTTCGGAAGAAGCTAATATAAAATTATTACCTGAGGCTAATTAACATAAACTCGCTCATATTAGTAAAATCGTGAAATACATTGGATCGTTACTTGAGTGTAATTCCCCATGCATCCATACTTGTAGCCATTTATAATTTTACTTGCTTTATAGGTTAGTTTTTATTATCGCAATTAGATATAAATCTTTTCTCAAACCATTCTAAGCATTTGGCTTAGCATAATAAGTGATAATTCTCTTACACGCCTAATCGCCTGCATATTATTCTCTGAGGGATTCGACCCCGACTCATGGTTGGGTAAATTATATTGCATGCGACAGAATCCATTTACTTTTTAGTAGTGGATTTGGACGTCATCAATTGCTCATATTATTCAGCGAGCACAGACTATCATCTCCTGCTACCCCGTTACTATGTTGAAGTTGTTTACCTAAAGTGTTATAATTCAATTCTAAGTTGTGTCTTATGCATGCACTACGAGTCCCATGTCTATGATCCAGGAGGCTTTGGACCTACTATTTGGGTTGTTCTAGAATTTACTAAGGTTTCTCAAAATTGATAAAAACTAAGTGACATCCAAAACAAATAGGACTTCACATGAAAAACAATTAAGGCCCAAGTTAGCCTCCACACATAACAACCAATGCACGCGGGCAGATTTCAGATTATAGGCAGTTTCAGATTTGAGGCATTGCTTTAAACCTATAGACATAATTTCGAAGTGACCACTCATTTTAAGAAAGGTCTCATGGTAGAGCTGTTATCTAGATTATAGCAGATTACAAGTTATAAAATTATAAACCTATAAACATGAGCTCTAAGTGATTTGTGCAAGGGGGAAGTGATAATTGTCAAAAAATTCAGAATTACTTTCGTTTGATCCTATTGGCATGCTTTCTAAATGAGTAGCAGTATTTATAGCTAGATTCTAATAATAGTCGGAAAATTTACCACTTATTCCTATAGGCATGTTATCTAGGTGAGTGGAGTAATAAAACAACAGAAGCAGTTGATTAGTTAATCAGTTAAAGCCCTATAGACATGGTATCTATATGAGGATTAACATAGCATAAATTTACATAACCCTATAGGCATGTTATCTTGTAAGTACACTGCAGTAGACATGGGAACAAATAAAACACTTAAACTCATGCTTCTGATAGTAGACAAGGTGAGTGACTGTGTGATTCCTATAGGCATGATTTCTACTAGTGTATGATACATGAAACCAAACAACACATATGGCAAGTTGGACAGAATAACAAGTAGATCACATAGACCCTATAGGAACGTTTTCTACCCTTTTATGCAAGCATTAGAATATATCCTTTTCCCCAATTTCACTAACACACCAATTGTTTTATTTACAAATTATTACAAGCCCAAGAAAAAATGAAAATAAGCCTCAATATTACAACATTGAAATAACTACAAGCTCCACAAGTAGAGCAGGCCCAAAAGGAGATAACCAGGACTGCCTGGGCCTTCAACAGGCTCACTATTCATACAAACAGTAGACACAAATCCAGGTGCACCCCAAGCATCAGAGTATGTCGATTAAAAAGTTCAAGCTCATACACGAACCCATACTAGGCCCAAATGGAGGCTCACTTACCCATTTGTTGCAAAACTTAACCAAACAAATGAAGAACTACTCTCAAATCCACACACTTAATTCTTAAAGCTATAATTAACAACAAATCTAACCAGGACATATAGGCTGTGTTACATGAAATATTGGCAAGAGAACAAGCCATACATAAGGGGGTTCATACTATGTTTTAGAAGTAAGTTCAAAATGACAGGATTGAACAACGTAAGCAAACTGCTTCAAATAGATTTCAAAGCAAAGCATAGTTTTGAATTAGCTTGAAAGACTTCAGACAATTTACAGGAGATTCTAACAGAGTCATAGATGGGAACAAGGGGATGAAGTCGTCACATGAGAGTTTTAACATGAGAGCTCAATGAGAATGTGGTCACAAACAACATAACATCAGGCTAGTATACACATATCACACAGTTGGACATGGGAAATAACACATTGAGTACTGGTCATAACACGATGGCTTAAACAATACTAGAGCTCATGGTCAATCAAATACTTAACAGGGGAGTAATGCTAAGGTTTAGTCACAATTCAATATTAGAAGTAAGACAAACATGCACCAAATCCAGCAATAGATGACCACATATATGGAGAAGACTAGTTGTGAAGCTTATGCTAAAGGTTCACTAGTACTAAAGGATACAGAGTTGACCAAGTGAATAATGACGGGAACATAAATTGCATGAGAACATGCCGTAATGGACAATAGAACCCCAAAAGGTAACATGTAGGCATAAGTGACTTATCAAAATACTTCCCAGGCTATCACAACAATCCATAATAAGTCGGAGAGGCAACATTGGATTAGAATCAAGTATCAACATAGCACAGCAAAACCTTTTAGGAGAATCATCTATGCAAGCACATGTGATAAATACATCTCCACACTTAAAGTTTAGGCAAGTTTTGATGTTAGGAATATAAGGCTACAGGTTAAACTTCATAGCAATGAGGATCATAAACATAGTATCATATTGGTTTAATGAATTCTAAGCAACACGGATATACAGAGCATGAAAATAAGCAAAAAAAAATAGAATTGCAAGAGCCAAAGATACTTACCTGTCACAGTTTAATAAGCAAGAAAATAAGAAGAGCAAATTCCAGAAGTAATTCAACTAACAATAGCAGAGTGTAGAAGAACCCCAAAATCCAAGTGCTTCTGAGTTCCCAAGGGTTTCAAATAAACCCCGAGAAGTGCTCGCATTGAGAAAGAACACAGTCGAATAATCGAATTCCGGTGGCCTTGGCTTTCAGCCGGCCAAGAGCCACAATTTAGAACAAAAGAATGAGAGAATAAGAGAGCAATAACTTTGAATTTTACTGAATCCGGTGATTAAAGTTCGTCCAAAAGGAAAACTTGGGAGGGGTTTATATAGTAATAGAAATTGAACAAACAAACAAGGAAATATTGTAACATCAAACATAATAAAGGAAATAATAGCATGCAAAATCGAATTAGAATCAAATTAAGAGAAAAATTAGGTAAACCCTAGTTCATGATGGAGACCCTAAATAGTCAAAAATCTCACTGAATCAGGACCGTATAATCTCGCCATGGATGTATATAGACAAAAAATCGTCTGAATCTTGAGGAATCAGTGATGATTGCTCTTGATTTAGGTCTGTACATTTGCCAAAGATAGGAAAATATTATGTGATACCAAAACCGTGTAAATAGCGGAGAGATCGAGCATATATGGAAGGAAAATCATGGAGATATTCCTTGTTAAGTTGCATTCAAACTTCATTTTTGTATTTCTTGAATGCATCTATTGCCTCATCTTTACTATTAAGTAAGTACACATAGCAATATCGAGTATTGTCGTTAATAAAAGTTATGAAATACTTTTTTCCACCGTGAGATAATATTGACTTCACATTGCAAATATCAATGTGAATTAAGTCATTTGTCACATTCAAACTTAGGCTATATAAAAGTTTGAATCTTCTTTTTTCAAGTATTTCATAAATTTTATTTGTCATGTCATTTGTCACTTGAATTAAGTAATTTGTCATTTCTGTAAAGAATGACACAAAAAAAATGTTTAATAAACGGCGAAGTTTTTATATCTTCAAACCGAACTAAATTGGTGTAGAAAATCACGTAGATTTTAATTCTCCAACGGAGTAAAAAATTTCTAGGATTTTAATCTCCGAATAACAGATAGTAAACCAAAATAGAATATACGTTAAAGTAAATAAATGCAGTAGAAAACCACAAAGGCTTTAATCTCCAAAATGGGAGTATAAAACCACGAAGATTTTAGTCTCCAGAAGAGTGAGTATAACACAAATACAGAAAATGATTACGTTCTTTAAGCTTGTTAGCATTCTGTATTTGTAAAATAATTCTGGAGAAGAACACAACGTATAAATAGATATGTAGAAGAAGTAAAAACTAATCCGAGCCCACTGAATTCATAGTGTTTCCTTAAGAAACTTAGTCCTCTCCTAGTACCCGAGGTTGTGAATTATTTCCTCCCAGGATAGAACGGATTACACACTGGTGTAGTGGTACTTTAAACCCTAGTGTTTCAATGAACACAAATGGCGGTAGCAAATCACACTTACTGTTGCTTTGTTGTAGTTAAAACAATACAAAAAGGAAGACGAGAAATCAGAAATTTTGTAAGGAAAATATGAGGAATGGTCTGCTATTTATAGCAGACATGTTGAGTTTAAACGAAGAGGTGCAACTCTTTGGAAGATCTTTCATGACTGTTCATGTAAAGTGGCCATAACGTAACTGGCTGTTTACGCAAAATAAAACGGGAATTCAAAACGCGAAGGAAAATTAATTTTCCATTACAAAATGGATAATTTAGATTAAATAATATTACGTTAATCTTTAATATTAACAAATAAATTTGGTCCAAAAAATTAATCAATCAATCGATAATTTGACCAAATCCGAATCCGAAGCCGAAGCTGATCCGAGCAAGCGACGACGACGAAGGCGCGAGGGTTGCCTTCTTTTTAACTCTTTAAGAGCTAGAAGAAGATCAATTTTATATATACCCATCAAAAGTCTTTTCCTCCTCCAATATGGGACAATGTACCTTTGTCAAGGAGAGAAAATCAAATTTTCATTTTTCCCTCCATTTCCCATTCGACCTCTTTTAAGCTAAAATAAGCTTAAAACCCTAACAATCCCCCACATGAATGGGGAATGGCTATATCACAGAAATATGCATATTAAACTATGTGACTCGCAAGCAAGGATTAGTTGTATCTGGATAAGTAGGTTTCCCTTTGAGCTTTCTGTAGTGAACTTATGTCGGATATACTCGGTCAATCGGTAGATTTGTTATCTTTGAATTGTCGAACTTTGGTGTATACCTATATAATCATAAGTCACACAATCAAACCTTAACCGTCTTTGGTTCTCATTGTTGTGTTCGTTTCAGCCATGAACACCGCCTTATTTCATAAGTGCGTAAAGAACTGGCATTACAAAATTCTCCTTGAAGCGGATAATACTTTACACTTACATAGGTGATTCCTAAACATATCATCCCGTAGATACACTATTTTATATATCCCATATCAAATTTAGAAACCATTAAGAAGACTTAATGTTTTATCCTTGGTACTGAACATTGTCTCATCACGAGAATGGACAAAAATTTTAGTTGACAATGTTGAACCATCATTAATGACTTTGTTTGATCTCCTTGAACCTAGATCTTGGGATCTCCATTCTTCTAGGAAGAGTTACCACCACAATGACTTGTCATCAGCCATAATCCCATTCCCTTCGATGATTTCTCAACTACCTCCCTAATTAGGCCTTTCGTAAGTGGATCTGACTCATTATCACTTGACTTTACATAGTCAATCGTGATAATTCCTCTAGAGAGTAATTGCCTAATGGTTTTATGTCTTGGTCGAATATGACGAGATTTACCGTTATACATAACGCTCCCAGCCCTTCCAGTTGCCGCTTGACTATTGCAATGTATACATATTTGTAACGACTCGGTCGGTCATTTCGTGAGACTAGACCTGTTTCTCCCGTTTATACTTTGTCATATGTTTCTTAGCCTATTTATGTTGTGTTGGGTCGGTTGGTTCGGGTTCGGAGTGGTCGTGGTCGTGGTGAGAATAGAGACACTTAGTCTCTTAAATTAGCTTAATAGTTGAAAAAGTCAACTGGGAGTTGACTTATTGGTAAACAACCTGGGAATGTGGATTTTATGGCTCGGATAGCTTCATTAGGTGATTTGGGACTTAGGAGTGTGTTCGGAATGAAGTTCTGACGTCCGATGAGGAATTAGGCTTGAATTGGCGAAAGTTAATTTTTTACAATTTCCGGTCGGCAAGGGGAAATAGGTTATCGGGGCCGGAACAAAATTATGACAGTTGGAGTAGGTTCGTAATGTCATTTTGGATATGTGTGCAAATTTTTAGGTCAATCGGATGTATTTTGGTTGGTTTCGGCATCATTGGCGAATTTAGAAGTTTCAAAGTTCATAGGCTTGAATTTGATGTGATTTTGGTGATTTGCGTTGTTTTTGGTGTTTCGAAGGCTTGAATAAGTTCGAATGAGGTTATGGAATGTGTTGGTATGTTTTGGTTAGGGCCCCGAGGGGCTCGGGATTGATTTCGGATGGTTAGCGCAGGTTTGGACTTAGGAATTTGCAGCAAAGTTGCTGCTGGCATAATTTACTGGTGTGGCCGCACCTGTGGATAAGGAGCCATAGGTGCGATGCCCGCAGGTGCGAAGGTCATTGCGCAAGTGCGAAAAGAGGTCAGGCTGGGGGAAGCCGCAGGTGCGAGGCATGGTCCGCACTTGCGAAGCCGCATGTGCGGGTGAGGCACCGTAGGTGCGAGATTGGACTTTTTAGTGGAATTGCGCAGGTGCGCACCTGGGACAGCAGGTGCGGGTCCGCAGGTGCGGATTAACTGGGCAGGAAGTATAAATAGGTGCCTCCGTAAAATTTTGGCATTTCTTTCATTTTTGCATGCGTGTTGAGACAATTTGGGAGCAATTTGAAGGAGGAATTCGAGAGTCTTCAGTGGAGGTAAGTTTCTCGGAATATAAACTCGTTTCTATGTTATTATGTGACGGATTAGGCTTGGAATTTGTGGATTAAATGGCATAAATTGGGGGTTTAGGGCTTGGGATTAAATGGATTGTGATGCATTTTATATGTGTAGACTTGGGAAGGGATAAGGATTCTTGTGACACGATTTTCATCGAATTCCAAGACGTGGGCCGGGGCTCGAGTTTGGCCAATTACGGGAATTGTGCTTAAAATTGATAGTTTTCGATTGGGTTTTGTTCCTTTAATATATATTGATGATGTTAATCTAGTTTAGGTTAGAATAGGAGCATTTGGGAGCCAATTTAAGGGGCAAAAGCATCGCGGAGTAGCTTTTGGGCTGTTTTGAGGTAAGTAATGATTGTAACTCTAAACCTGAGGGTATGAAACCCCGGTATTATATATTGTTTTGGTAAATGAGGTGACACACATGCCAGGTGACGAGCGTGTGGGCGTGCACTGATAGGGATTGTGACTTGGTCCATCCCGTAGCGACTATTAAGCCACGTATTCGAGTTGAAACCTTATGACATCCTGTATTTCAGAAGTTTATACTTGTTTATGGCTGTGAGCCATGTTTGGGGCCTCGTGCCAACCTGTTTAGACCCTCAGGGGTATTTTTACACTATTCTCACACTAGCCTGATAGAACATCTATGAACTCAGTCATGTTTACCACTTGTTGTTATTTTCACTGTTATCACACTGTTTTGAAACTCTTAGAAGTATTTTGGGTTGAGTCTCGTGAGTTGAGATGAATTGCCCGAATGGCTTGTGAGGATGACTGAGTGAGGCCGAGCGCCGAGTAAGTGAGGATAGTTATGGAACGGGCTGCACGCCGCAACAATATATATGTTATATATTACATATGGATCGGGCTGCACGCTGCCGCAATATACATCATATATGGATTGGGATGCATTCCGCCGTAATATATATATATATATATATATATATATACATATATATATATATATATATATATATATATATATATATATATATATATTGGATCGGGCTGCACGCCGCAACAATATAGCGCTTGGGCTATAGGAGCCCCTCCAAGAGTCTGTACACCCCGAGTGAGCGCAGTCGACTATTATATGGATCGTGCTGCACGCCGAAACATATGTTATATGGATCGTGCTGCACGCCGCAACATATGTTATATGGATCGGGCTGCACGCCGCAACATATGTTATATGGATCGGGCTGCACGCCGCAGTGGGTATATACACACACACACACACTAGATCGGGCTGTCCGCCGCAACAGTTGTGTGTATTCATGGTACTTGCCAAGTACGAGTGTTTAGTGTGAGCATGAGATACTGATAGTGGAGTCACGAGTGACTGAGAGACTTTATTGTGAGTGATACTGTGCTCGGGGGGCTTATATTTTATGAAACTACTGTTTTCACTCTTCTTTACACTGAGCCTTTGATGATAATGTTGGACAAATGTTTTTATGCGAGATTTTTAAATGGAAACTGGAGTTTTATGAAATATTCGGAATGTAGATTCCTGACTTGATTTATTCATTTCCACTGTTACTCATTATCTGGATTTACATGATTTATAAATGCTCGTCACTACACTCGATACTTTGATTACTTACTGAGTTGGCGTACTCACGTTACTCCCTGCACCTCTGTGTGCAGATCCAGGTACCAGACCATCTCACTAGTTGATTTTCGGACGTGCTTAGAGTTTGTTCGAGGATCGAGGTAGCTGCTCAGCGTCCCCAACTCACCTCCTTTCCTTTCCCCAGTTCATAGTTTTTGTCTTTTGTACTTCAGGATTTTGTAGTAGCAAGTCACCTTATTATACATTGTATTTATAGTCCTAGATGCTCATAACAGTTGACTCCAGGTTTCGGGGAAGTGTATAAATTGTTTATCTCATTTTGCTGTTTTAAATCTGCTAATTTTGGGAAAATTATGAAACATTATGATAGTCTGTAATGGTTGGCTAGCCTAGTTCCATGATAGGCGCCATCACGGCCGGCTTAGGATTTGGGGTCGTGACAAGTTGGTATCAGAGCCTAGGTTACATAGGACTCAACGGTCATGAGCAGGTTTAATAGAGTCTTGCGGATTGGTACAAAGACGTCTGTACTTATCTTCGAGAGGCTTCAGAACCCTTAGGAACAATCTCATTTTTCTTGAGTTCTGTCGTGCCATTTTGTTGATTCTGGAAATCTAAACTTCTATTTTTTCATTCTCTCACAAATAATGAGGACTCACGTTACCGATCAGGGAGATCAGCCACCAGCTAGACCAGCGAGGGGTCGAGGCCGTGGTAGAGGTAGGGGCCCATCCCGTGCAGAAGTCAGGGCAGTACCAGTTGATCCCCCTACTATTCAGGATCAGGTTCCCGCCGCAGATGCTCAAGCAGGACAGGCTCAGGCACCGGCAGTGCCTATTGTTATTCCGGGTCTTTAGGATACCTTGGCCCAAATCTTGACAGTACGTACCACCCTTGCTCAGGCAGTTGCTGCATCTTCCACTGCCGTTACTTCTCAGGCCGGGGGAGGCAGTCAGACTCCAATTTCCCGAACACCTGAGCAGGTTACTCAGGGCCATCAGACACCGTGGGCGGTTCCAACCCATCCGGTTGCTCCAGTTCAGGACTTCGTGGTTCCAGCTATGCCAGATGATGAGCAACGTAGGTTGGAGAGGTTTAGTATACTTCAGCCTCCGACATTCAGTGGTAAGAAGGGCGAGGATGCCCAAGGTTTTCTGGATAAGTGTCAGCGGATGCTTCGTACTGCTGGGATTCTGGAGACCAGTGGCGTCTCGTTTGCTACTTTTCAGTTTTCTGGTGCTGCTTTCACTTGGCGGGAGTCTTTTGAGAGGCGTAGGCCTGCTGGTTCAGCACCCCTCACCTGGCAGTAGTTCTCCACTATCTTCTTACAGAAGTATGTACCCTAGTCTCACAGGGAGGAGCCGCGCACACATTTTGAGCAGCTGCGTCAGGAGGAGCTATCAGTGACGCACTATGAGATGCAGTTTTTAGAGTTGGCTCGTCATGCCACCGAGTTGGTCCCTACTGATAGGGAGAGGATTAGGAGGTTCGTGGATGGCCTCACTTACCAGCTCCGCCTTTTCATGACTCAGGAGAGAGTATTAGGTGCTACCTTCGAGCAGGCTGTTAATATTGCTCGAGATATTGAGTCGGTTCACTGCCAGGAGCAGGTAGAGGGGAAGGCCAAGAGGCCTTGTGGATCGGGTGGCTCTAGTGGTGCTCCTTCCAGGGGGAAGATTCAGCATTGTAGAGGTCGTTCGTTCAGTCCTCCCCGGTCAGACCGCGTAGCCCATAGTGGTGCATCTTCAGGGCATGGTTGATCACACTCAACTATGTCTTGTAGAAGACTAAGCGGGCGTTGCAAATATAATCATAGGGTATTATGCCCAGAGTCGATCCCTCAGGGAATTGACGTATCAAGCACGCTGTTTAAATTAGTACTCAGCTGTCACCTGATGTTGTTTAAGTTACTAATACTAAATATTAAAAGTAAAGATTAACTATACTAAGGTATAAACAATTGTAATAAAATCTAAGGTTATAGTTTCCCCCGCTGGTGAACTTACTTCTCGGATACTTCGTATAGCTTGATTAATCGTCTCTATCAATCATGAACGCTCTATCTACCATAAATCTCTCTCAAGTAATTATGATAATTTACTAGACGCACTCTCTCAAGTTACGCTAGCTAGATTGCATTACAGTTCACTTAGATTGCACCCGAAGTATCGTTATCTCTAATCCAACCTCTAAACCCTCGGTTATGACTTTCGTCTATACTCTGGGAGTGGTGTTGTTCAAACAATTACCTAAATATGCACTCTCTCTCAAGTAGATACATAATAAATAGGCACAGCTAATTGAGGGCCCTTCAATCAACTACAACAAGAACGTAGTTGAACAAATAGAGTTTAATCAACCAATCAAAAGTATATTAATATCACAAGAAGTTTATTCCCCAACGGGTTCCACACAAAATTATCTACNTCCACTATCTTCTTACAGAAGTATGTACCCTAGTCTCACAGGGAGGAGCCGCGCACACATTTTGAGCAGCTGCGTCAGGAGGAGCTATCAGTGACGCACTATGAGATGCAGTTTTTAGAGTTGGCTCGTCATGCCACCGAGTTGGTCCCTACTGATAGGGAGAGGATTAGGAGGTTCGTGGATGGCCTCACTTACCAGCTCCGCCTTTTCATGACTCAGGAGAGAGTATTAGGTGCTACCTTCGAGCAGGCTGTTAATATTGCTCGAGATATTGAGTCGGTTCACTGCCAGGAGCAGGTAGAGGGGAAGGCCAAGAGGCCTTGTGGATCGGGTGGCTCTAGTGGTGCTCCTTCCAGGGGGAAGATTCAGCATTGTAGAGGTCGTTCGTTCAGTCCTCCCCGGTCAGACCGCGTAGCCCATAGTGGTGCATCTTCAGGGCATGGTTGATCACACTCAACTATGTCTTGTAGAAGACTAAGCGGGCGTTGCAAATATAATCATAGGGTATTATGCCCAGAGTCGATCCCTCAGGGAATTGACGTATCAAGCACGCTGTTTAAATTAGTACTCAGCTGTCACCTGATGTTGTTTAAGTTACTAATACTAAATATTAAAAGTAAAGATTAACTATACTAAGGTATAAACAATTGTAATAAAATCTAAGGTTATAGTTTCCCCCGCTGGTGAACTTACTTCTCGGATACTTCGTATAGCTTGATTAATCGTCTCTATCAATCATGAACGCTCTATCTACCATAAATCTCTCTCAAGTAATTATGATAATTTACTAGACGCACTCTCTCAAGTTACGCTANGACGTATTTGCATCCTTTTAGCTCCGTTTCCATCTCCACTTCACCTACGCATGAAATAAACTCCATTAAGCACATAACAAGTGTAATTTTATCATTAATGCGCATAAAATGTAAGGTATATCACATGTTAAACTATGCAATTTAGTCTCGCATCAATGGTCTCCACAGTTCTCAGCCATGCCGTTCTTCATTCGGTGCCCTTCCAGCCTAGAGTGCAGCTTGAGCACCATCAGTTCAGGGTTCCTCTATGCATGGTTCTCCTAGTGGACATTTTGGTGCCAGGGGTTCCTTTCAGTCCCCGTCTCCAGCTCCAAGAAGTTGTTATGAGTATGGAGAGTTCAGGCATATGAGGAGGCAGTATCCTCATCTTCTTGGGGGCCCATCTCAGCTGAGGAGCCAGCCTTCGACTTCAGCTCCAGTTATTTCACAACCCACCCAGGCAGTCAGGGGTGGTAGTCAGTCAGCTAGAGGCTGGCCTAGAGGGGGAGGTTGAGCAGGTGGAGCTCAGGCCCGTATGTACGCGTTTCCAGCCAGGCCAGATGATATGACCTCCGATGTAGTGATCGTAGGTATTGTATCAGTCTGTCACCGAGATGCTTTAGCTTTATTTGACCCTGGTTCCACATATTCCTATGTTTTATCATATTTTTCCCATTTTCGGGATATGCCCCGTGACTCTTTAGTTACATTTGTTCATGTGTCGACTCCGGTGGGCGATACTATTGTTGTGGACCATGTGTATCAGTCGTGTGTGGTATCTATTGGGGGTTTGGAGACCCGAGTGGACCTACTGTTACTCAGCATAGTCGATTTTGATGTGATATTGGGCATGGATTGGTTATCTCCATGTCATGTTTTCCTTGATTGTCACGCTAAGACCGTGACCTCAGCTATGCCAGAACGTCCGGGGGTTGAGTGGAGAGGTTCTTCTGAGTATATGCCTAGCAGGGTGATTTCCTACCTGAAGGCCCAACGCATGGTTGAGAAGGGGTGTTTATCGTATCTGGCTTTTGTGAGGGATGTCAGTGGTGAGACTCCCACTATTGACTCGGTTCCTATGGTCCGTGACTTTCTGGACGTGTTTCCTGCAGACCTGCCAGGCATGCCACCTGACAGGGACATTGATTTTGGTATTGACCTGGTGCCAAGCACTCAGCCTATTTCTATTTCACCTTATCATATGGAATCAGCGGAGCTAAAGGAATTAAAGGAGCAGCTTCAGGAACTCCTAAATAAGGGGTTCATTCGGCCTAGTGTGTTACCTTGGGGTACACTGGTGTTGTTTGTGAAGAAGAAGGATGGTTCTATACGCATGTGTATTGATTATAGGCAGCTGAACAGGGTTACGATGAAGAACCGATATCCCTTGCCTCGTATAGATGACTGTTTGATCAGTTGCAGGGTACCAGGGTATTTTCCAAGGTTGACTTGCGTTCCAGCTATCATCAGTTGAAGATTCGGGGGCCAAACATCCTGAAGACTGCTTTCAGGACTAGATATGGTCATTATGAGTTTTTGGTTATGTCATTCGGGCTGACCAATGCCCCAACATCCTTTATGCACTTGATGCATAGTGTATTATGGCCTTATCTGGATTCTTTCATCATCGTGTTTATCGATGATATTTTGGTGTATTCCCAATCTCGGGAGGATCATGAGCAGCATTTGAGAGTTGTGCTTCGGACTTTGAGGGAGAAGAGATTGTATGAAAATTTTTCGAAGTGTGAGTTCTGGCTGGATTCAGTAGCGTTCTCGGGGCACGTGGTGTCCAGTGAAGGTATTTAGGTTGATCCGAAAAAGGTAGTGGCGGTGCAGAGCTGGCCTAGACCTTCAACAGCTACCGAGATTCGCAGTTTCCTTGGTTTGGCATCGTACTATTGCCGTTTCGTAGAGGGATTTTCATCTATTGCAGCACCTATGACCAGACTAACCCATAAGGGTGCTCAGTTCAGGTGGACTGAGGAGTGTGAGGAGAGCTTTCAGAAGCTCAAGACTGGAAAAGGATCTGAATTTACGACTGCAAACTCTCCGCTCTGCGACTCAGGGCATCGGCCTCTACATTGGCCTTCCCCGGATGATATAGAATATTGAGGTCATAACCCTTGCGAAGCTCCACCAATCTCCTCTGACGTAAATTCAGATCCTTTTGCTTAAGTAGATGTTGCAAACTAATATCTACTTAAGCAAAAGGATCTGAATTTACATCAGAGGAGATTGGTGGAGCTTCGCAAGGGTTATGACCTCAATATTCTATATCATCCGGGGAAGGCCAATGTAGAGGCCGATGCCCTGAGTCGCAGAGCGGAGAGTTTGGGGAGTCTAGCCTACCTTCCAGCAGCAGAGCAACCTTTAGTACTTGATGTTAAGGCTTTAATGGGTCAGTTGGTGAGATTGGATCTATCAGAGCCCCCGCGGGTATTGGCTTGTGTAGCCTCTAGGTCTTCTCTTTATGATCAGATTAGAGCACTCCAGTATGATGATCCACACTTGCTCGTTCTAGGACAGGGTCCGTCACGGTGATGCTAGGGATATGGTTATTGGTGATGATAGGGTCATGAGGATGCAGGGCCGGATTTGCGTGCCCAATGTGGATAGAGTTCGAGATTTGATTCTAGTTGAGGCCCATAGTTCGCGGTATTCCATCCATCCGGGTGCCACAAAGATGTATCAGGATCTGAGACAACATTATTGGTGGAGGCGGATGAAGAGGGATATTGTTGAGTTTGTGGCTCGGTGTCTCAACTGTCAGCAGGTCAAGTATGAGCACCAGAGACCAGGTGGATTGCTTCAGAGATTAGATATTTCGGAGTGGAAGTGGGAGCGGATCACAATGGACTTCGTAGTTGGGCTTCCATGAACTTCGAGGAGGTTTGATTCTATATGGGTTATTGTGGATCGGCTGACCAAGTCCACGCACTTCATTCCTGTTGGTACTACTTATTCTTCGGAGCGGTTAACTGAGATTTATATCAGGGAGATTGTCCGATTGCATGGGGTTCCAGCTTCTATCATTTTTGACAAAGGTACTCAGTTCACATCTCAGTTTTGGAGGGCCGTGCAGAGGGAGTTAGGTACTCAGGTTGAGTTGAGCACAACATTTCATCCTCAAACCGACGGGCAGTCGGTGCGTACTATTCAGATTTTGGAGGATGTGTTACATGCTTGTTTCATTGATTTTGGGGGATCATGGGACAAGTTTCTGCCACTCGCGGAGTTTGCATATAATAATAGTTATCAGTCGAGTATCTAGATGGATCCGTATGAGGCTTTATATGGTAGGAGGTGCAGATCTCCAGTTGGTTGGTTTGAGCCAGGCTATTGGGCACAGACCTAGTTCAGGATGCGTTGGGTAAGGTGAAGTTAATTCAGGAGCAACTTCGCACGATGCAGTTTAGGCAGAATAGTTATGCGGACGGAAGGTCCGAGATGTGTCTTTCATGGTTGGGGAGAAGGTGCTGCTGAAGGTGTCACCCATGAAGGGTGTTATGAGGTTCGGGAAGAGGGGAAAGCAGAGTCCCCGGTTCATTGGGCCTTTTGAGGTGCTTAAGAGGATTGGGGAGGTGTCTTATAGGCTTGCCATGCCTCCCAGCTTATCGAGTATTCATCCGGTGTTCCATGTTTCGATGCTTCAAAAGTATGTTGGTGACTCGTCTCATGTTTTGGACTTTAGCACGGTTCAGCTCGAGGGTGATATGTCATATGAGGTAGAGCCAGTGGCCATTTTGGATCGTTAGGTCAAAAAGCTGAGGTCTAAGGATATAGCTTCAGTGAAGGTTCAGTGGAGAGGACAGCCGGTGGAGGATGCCACCTGGGAGACCGAGCGGGAGATGCGGATCAGATACCCTCACTTATTCGAGACTCTAGGTATGTTTCTAGACCCATTCGAGGATGAATATTTGTTTAAGACGGGGAGGATGTAACGACCCGGCCGGTCGTTTCGTGAGATTAGCCCCATTTCCCCCCTTTCTGCTTTATTATATGTTGCTTAGCCTATTTATGTTGTGTTGGGTCGATTGGTTCGGGTTCGGAGTGGTTGTGGTGAGAACAGAGACACTTAGTCTCTTAAATTAGCTTAATAGTTGAAAAAGTCAAGTGGGAGTTGATTTATTGGAAAATGACCTCAGAATGTGATTTTTATGGCTCAGATAGCTTCGTTAGGTGATTTGGGACATAGAAGTGTGTTCGGAATAAAGTTCTGACGTCCGGTGAGGAATTAGGCTTAAATTGGCGAAAGTTAGTTTTTGGCGATTTCCAGTCGGCGGGGGAAATAGGCTATCGGGGTCGGAATGGAATTCCAATGAGCAGGTTTGTAATGTCATTTTGGATATATGTGCAAATTTTCAGGTCAATCAGATGTGTTTTGGTTGGTTTCGGCATCATTGGCGAAATTTAGAAGTTTCAAAGTTCATGGGCTTGAATTTGATATGATTTTGGTGTTTTTGCGTTGTTTTTGGTGTTCCGAAGGCTCGACTAAGTTCGAATGAGGTTATGGGATGTGTTGGCATGTTTTGGTTAGGGCCCCGAGGGGCTCGAGATTGATTTTGGATGGTTAACGGAGGTTTGGACTTAGGAATTTGCAGCAAAGTTGCTGTTGGTGTCATTTACTGGTGTGGTCGCACCTGCGGATGGGGAGCCGTAGGTGCGAAGGTCATTGCGCAGGTGCAAAAAAAGGTCAGGCTGGGGGAAGCCGCAGGTGCAGGTGAGGCACCGCAAGTGAGAGATTGGACTATTTAGTGGAATTGCGGAGGTGCGCACCTGCGACCACAGGTGCGGGTCTGTAGGTGCCAAGAATGGTCCGCATGTGTGGATTAACTGGGCAGGAAGTATAAATAGGTGCCTCCGCGAAATTTTGGCATTTCTTTCATTTTTGCATGCGGGTTGAGCCAATTTGTGAGCAATTTGAAGGAGGAATTCGAGAGTCTTCAGTGGAGCTAAGTTTCTCGGACTATAAACTCGTTTCTACGTTATTATGTGACGGATTAGGCTTGGAATTTGTGGATTAAATGGCATAAATTGGGGTTTAGGGCTTGGAAAATTGAGACTTGTAATTAAGGAATTTAGGAGTTGTTTGTGGTCGGATTGTGATGCATTTTATATGTGTAGACTCAGGAAGGGATAAGGATTCTTGTGACGCGATTTTCATCAAATTCCGAGACGTTGGCCTGGGGCTCGGGTTTGGCCAAATTCGAGAATTGTTCTTAAAATTGATAATTTTCAATTGGGTTTTGTTCCTTTATCGTATATTGATGATGTTAATCTGGTTTTGGTTAGATTTGGAGCATTTGGAAGCCAATTCGAGGGGCAAGAGCATCGCGAAGTAGCTTTTGGGTTGTTTTGAGGTAAGTAACGATTGTAACTCTAAACCTGAGGGTATGAAACCCCGGTATTGTACATTATTTTGGTAAATGAGGTGACACATATGCTAGGTGACGAGCGTGTGGGCGTGCACCGATAGGGATTGTGACTTGGTCCGTCCCGTAGCAACTATTAAGTCGCGTATTCGAGTTGAAACCTTACGACATCCTGTATTTCAGAAGATTATACTTGTTTATGGGCTGTGAGCCATGTTTGGGGCCTCTTGCCGACCTGTTTAGACCCTCAGGGGTATTTTTACACTATTCTCACACTATCCTGATAGAACATCTGTGAACTCAGTCATGTTTACCACTTGTTGTTATTTTCACTGTTATCACACTGTTTTGAAATTCTGAGAAGTATTTTGGGCTTAGTCTCGTGAGTTGAAATGAATTGCCCAAGTGGCTTGTGAGGATGACTGTGTGAGGCCGAGCGCCGAGTATGTGAGGATAGTTATGGAACGGACTGCACGCCGCAGCAATATATATGTTATATATTACATATGGATCGGGATGCACGCCGCAAAAATATAGATTATATATTGATCGGGCTGCATGCAGCCGTAATATACATCATATATGGATCGGGCTGCACACCGCAACAATATAGCGCTTGGGCTATAGGAGCCCCTCCAGGAGTCTGTACACCCCTAGTGAGCGCAGTCGACTATTATATGGATCGGGCTGCACGCCGCAGCATATGTTATATGGATCGGGCTGCATGCCGCAACATGTTTTATATGGATCGGGCTGCACGCCGCAGTAGTATATATATATATATACTGGATCGGGCTACCCGCCGCAGCAGTTGTGTGTATTGATGGTACTTGCCGAGTACGAGTGTGAGCATGAGATACTGATAGTGGAGTCACGAGTGACTGAGAGGCTTGCCCGAGAGGCTTTATTGTGAGTGATATTGTGCCCGAGGGGCTTATATTTTATGAAACTACTGTTTTCATTCTTTTTACACTGAACTTCTGATGATAATGTTGGACAAATATTTTTATGCAAGATTTTTAAATGGAAACTGGAGTTTTATGAAATATTCGGAATGTAGATTCCTGGCTTGATTGATTTATCCCTGCACCTCTGTGTGCAGATCCAAGTACCAGACCATATCACTAGTTGATTCTCTGACGTGCTTGGAGTTTGTTCGAGGATCGAGGTAGCTGCTCAGCGTCCCCATCTCACCTCCTTTCCTTTCCCCAGTTCATAGTTTTTGTTTTTTGTACTTCAGGCTTTTGTAGTAGCAAGTCACCTTATTGTACATTGTATTTATAGTCCTAGATGCTCATGATAGTTGACTCCAGGTTTTGGGTAAGTGTATAAATTGTTTATTTCATTTTGTTGTTTTAAATCTGCTAGTTTTGGGAAAATTATGAAACATTATGATAGTCTGTAATGGTTGGCTAGCCTAGTTCCATGATAGGCGCCATCACGGCCGGCTTAGGATTTTGGGTCGTGACAATATTTGGGCCAATGGTATAGGCCAAAATGAAATATCTTCCAAGAAATTTTGGAGCTATTCTGCTTCTTCACCGGCTTTATCTAAGGCTATGAACTCAACCTCTATTGTAGAGCGGGCAATACATGTTTGTTTGGACGACTTCCAAGTTACCGCTCCTCCACCAATAGTGAATACACATCCACTTGTTGACTTAGAATCAGTTGAACTAGTGATCCAATTTGCATCACAATATCCCTTAATCACTGCAAGATATTTACTGTAGTGCAAAGCAAAGTCCTGGGTATGTTCTTAATATACCAAAATTCGTTTCATTTCCATCTAATGAGATTGACCTAGATTAATCATGTATCGACTCAATTTACTTATAGCACAAGCTATATCTAGTCATGTACAATTCATGATATACATTAAATATCCCAACACACACGCATAATCTAATTTTGATATGCTTTGGCCTTTGTTCTTTGCTAGTGCAAGATTCACGTCAATTGGAGTCTTTGCAACTTTAAAATCTAAGTACTTGAATTTTCCAAGTATTGTCTTAATATAATGAGATTGTGGCAATGCCAGACCTTGAGGAGTCTTATGGATCTTAATACCCACAATTAAATCAGCAACTCCCAAGTCCTTCATATCAAACTTGTTAGTTAGCATACGCTTAGTCGCATTTATGTTGGCAATGTCATTACTCATTATCAACATATCATCCACATATAAGCAAACAACAACTATCTGATTTGGAACATTTTTAATGTACACACATTTATCACATTCATTTATCTTAAAACCATTTGACAATATTTTTTGGTCAAATTTCGCATGCCATTATTTGGGTGCTTGTTTTAGTCCGTAAAAGGACTTACCAAGTCTATATACCTTCTTTTCTTTACCTGGAACCACAAACCCTTTAGGTTGTTCCATGTAGATTTCTTCCTCCAAATATCCATTTAAGAAGGCCATTTTAACGTCCATTTGATGAATTTCAAGACCATAAACTGCAGCCAATGCTACTAACATTCGTATGGACGTAATTCTTGTAACCGGAGAGTGTGTATCAAAATAGTCAAGATCTTATCATTGTCTATATCCTTTGACCACAAGTATTGCCTTATATTTATCAATAGTGCCATCATATTTCATTTTCTTCTTAAAAATCTTTTAGAACCCAACTGTTTATTTCCAGGAGGAAGATCAACCAATTCCCATGTGTGGTTGTTCAATATGGATTTTATTTTATTATTGACTGCCTCTTTCCAAAATAATGATTCCGAAGAAGACATAGCTTCTTTAAATGTTCGAGGCTTATTTTCTAGTAAGAAAGTCACAAATTCTGGTCCAAATGAAGTAGACGTTCTTTGATGTTTACTACGTCTTGGATCCTCCTGATTAAATGTACTTTCTTTTGTTTCTTCCCGAGATCATTTAGATCCTTCACCAATCGACTCACATTCCTTTTTATACAGATATATATTTTCAAAGAACTCAACATTATCTGATTTTCTAACCGTATTATCATGAATGCGGGATTTTTTTATTTATGAACCAGAAATCAATATGTTTTACTATTGGTCGCATATCCTATGAAAACACAATCAACGATTTTTGGTCATATTTTTACCCTTTTGGATTTAGGAACTTGCACTTTTTCCAAAGATGTAACGATCCAGCCAGTCGTTTTGAGAGTTAGAGCCTCGATCCCCTATGAACTGCTTCCCCCGCATCTTATTCTACTATTTTATGTTGTCGGGAGGGTTCGTACTGGGTTTTGAAGTGAATTGAGACACTTAGTCTCTTATTTGGGATCTTAAGTTGGAAAAGTCGATCGGATGTCGACTTGTGTGTAACGACCTCAGATTCAAATTTTCATGGTTCTGTTAGCTCCGTTATGTGATTTTGGACTTAGGAGTGCGGCCGGAATGTGATTTGGAGGTCCGTAGTAGATTTAAGCTTGAATTGGCGAAAGTTGGGATTTTGGTGATTTTGGTCGGTAGTGGAAATTTTGGTATCAGACCCGGAATGGAATTCTGGAAGTGGGAATAGGTTTGTAGTGTCATTTTTGACTTGTGCGTAAAATTGGAGGCCATTCAGACGAGATTTGATATGTTTCGACGTCGTTTGTAGATTTGGAAACTTCAAAGTTCATTAGGCTTGAATCCGTTTATAATTCGTGTTTTTGATGTTGTTCGATGTGTTCGAAGGATCAATAGTTCATATGGTGTTTTGGGAATGGTTGGTATGTTTGGTTGAGATCTCGGGGGCCTCGGGTGAGTTTCAGGTGCTTAAGAGGTTGAAATGGACTTAGGAGATTTGGCTGATGTTGATATATCTGCTGTAACTGCACCTGTGCACTTTGGGCCACAGAAGCGACTATGGAACCGCAGAAGCAGATTTTTGGAAAAATTCTTGGATCGCATGTGAGAGGGAAATTCCGCATCTGCGATGCCCGCAGGTGCGAGTGAAGGAACGCAGGAGCGGTGTGGGACCGCAGAAGCGGACAAGGGTCCGCAGGAGCACATCGGTAGGTGCGGCCTTCCTTTCATAAATGCGGACCTAGGGAACTTAAGTCATTTCCGCACCTGCAATGGTAATTCCACAGGTGCGGCGTTGCAGGTGCAATCCTTAGCCCGCAGGTGCGAGATCGCTGGGCAGAAAAGGGGAAATTTTGAGGGTTTATGTCATTCTTCACCATTTGACTTTGAGAGCTCGGATTTAGGCGATAAATTGAAGTATTTTTAGAAGAAACTATTGGGTAACCATTCCTAATCCTATTTTGATCATATTTCATTAATCCATAGTTGTTTTCTTCATTAAATTAAGGAATTTGAGTGAGGAAGTTGGGAAATTGGGGAAAAAGTTCCCCAACAAAAAAAAAAAAAAGAGATTTGGGTGGGATTTAGGCGTCGGATTTGGATGATTTTTGTACGAGTGAACTCGTGAGTGAATGGGTGTTCTTATTTGGTAATTTTTACTCGATTCTGAGACGTGATTTCGGGGAGGCTTTTGAGCGATTTTTCCAATTTCTTGCTTTAACTTTGATTCCGTTCGTTAGATTAGTTTCTTGTAGTCGTATTTATGTTATGTAATTGGTATTGATTAGATTTGGACCATTCGGAGTTGGATACTCGTGGTAAGAGCGTAATTTCGGATTGATTTGAGCTTGGTTCGAGGTTAGTGACTTGCCTAACCTTGTGTGGGGGAACTCCCCTTAGGACTGGTACTATTGTTGTTATATGAGCACCGTGTACGTGAGGTGACGAGTACGTACACGGGATATTTGTTGAAAAAAATGATTTTCATTAAAGCACAACCTGTTTCTCCTCTTATTTGACTTATTAGCTGGTGTAGCATACTGTTAGACTAGGAAAGCATGCCTACTTGCCTTAACTCCTTACTTGAACTACGTGCAATATGTTTAGTGGTTTTACCTGCTTTATTTAACTTGTACTTAGGATAAATTGCAAGACTCCGTGTCATGATTGTTTAATCTTGTTGTTTGGCTACATTTTACTTTGGGACTATGGAACGATATTCTTGGAGACCCCCCTGTACTGCATATTTACTTTGGGACTACGGTACGATATTTCAGGAGATCCCCCTGTACTTCTTATTTACTTTGGGACTATGGAACGATATTCCGGGAGATCCCCCTGTCTTGCATATTTACTTTGGGACTACGGTACGATATTTCAGGAGATCCCCCTGTACTTCTTATTTACTTTGGGACTATGGAACGATATTCCGGGAGATCCCCCTGTCTTGCATATTTACTTTGGGACTACAGAACGGTATTCCGGGAGACCCCCTGCACATTTACGTTTGAGACTACGAGGCGGTATCTCAGGAGATCCCCTGTTGAACTGTTGTGTTCTGAGCTGTTGAGTTGCTATGATTCTTTCCTTGTTACATTTCAGTCTTTATTACTGCGATATTTCTGCTGTTTTGCTTTATTGATGTTATATCCCGTACTTTTCTATGTTGGATTTGTCATAAGATAATTGACATAAGTTCAATGACAATACTATTTTTGAGGTTATAAGTATATATGACTTGATATTTTGGGATAAAATACGGTCCAAGCTATAATACCCCATATTTATGGACTAGTGCTATACCGCATGACCATGATAGTAAAGTATATGAAGTATATCAATATTTAAGTAAATTGAGTGCTAGAATTAATTATATGTGTAGTTGGTTAAATAGAGGATTGCAGTGTAAGATCTAAAAATTAATTGTGTGCAACTAGTATAAGTGGATAGTGTAAAAATGGTGTTGTCCACGTGGGACCATGGAAACTAAAGAAAGATGTGACTAATATGTATTAAAGGGTGACATTTGTCATGATTTTCAAAGTGGTGGCAAATGGGGTTTTGATGACTAATCAAATGGATATTCGCTTAATGACTTGTGTAAGTGGTTAAAGGCCCCTTTGTAAAATATATTTTACTATTTCCGGATATGCTTTATATACATAATACGAGAAAGTTTATAAATTAGATTTTATTTATTGTAAAGATAGATATTATTTTCTCACATGAAAAGAAGTTTATCTTTTTACCGTTTTGAGGATTTAAGCGCACAAAAATGTGTACTCTTTATATGAGATTAGAAAAATTAGGAATTGATAAAATATATATGTATTTTTATATGGATATTTTAATGAAGTATTAGTGTATGTATTAATTTTAAATGGTACCATAACTTGTTATTTAAATATTTTAATAAAGTACTTTACGATGTGGACAAGATTTCTATGTTTTCTTGACATTATCCATGCTAGTTCACATGATAGTGTCAACTAAATTAGAAATCTATATACTATTATAGTAATAAAATTGTAAGAGGTGGGGCTACGTGTCATATGTTTAAGAATTGAAAAAAATGTTAAGGCATGATAGATGGTAATTACTGCTATGTATATCTTATTTTCACGTGTTTTTGCCCTTATCACAATATGAACTCTTATATGCAAATGGGTCAAATATAAAAGAATAAATCTTGGTTATTATATGTATATATTATGAGATACTTTTGACTTATTAGTATTTTATATACCTTAACTATTAAAATATGGAGATAAGTTTGTGGTGGATATATTTTGTGTTAGTAGGCAATACTTGTCACAAATATAAGACTCCCATCGTCAATATATGACCAGGTGGAAGCCAAACATAAATTGTTCATTTGCTTTCTTTAGATGAAAGTTACTTATAACATTACACTTCTTTTTGGTGAGGAGAATGAAACAACATTCAGAAACTCTTTTAGTTAATGATTCATTCTTTCATTTGGGGAATTCATGCATAACACCATGAGGATAAGCTATTTTGGAATAAGAAAACGTTGGTAGTAACCATGGTTCTCACTTTGGGGATATATCTTTTGAAGGCGATCCAAGTTTGATTCTTTATCTACGACCTTCTCGAGTTCTTATGAGCAATTAAGGTATGTTAAGCCTATCCCTTCTTTCTTTTGGCATGATCTATACGACACAAACAAAACGAGCAAATGCACAATTTCCATAAATGAATCTATTAATAGAAATACTAGAGATACTTATGTTCTTGATTCCCCATATGTCTTATTATTCTATTATTTGTTCATGGGTCTCAGAAAATATGTAAGTTGGTAAAGTTTATTTCATGATATTAATCAGAGGCATAATGGTCTTATGACGTTCTGAGAAATTTTATTAATGTACTTCTCATGCATTGCATTCATTTATACATGTACATTGACCCATGACCAGACGGCGTTATATACGCGTATATATGTATATTATATGTATATGGAATATGGGAAAAGGTTACGGCGTTATATACGCATCACAACCTGATCAGCTGGTATATGTTGATGATTTTGCCCACAGTGGCCGAGATGATATTATGGGATGGCCCATAGGCTTGATGATGTTATATACGTATTGACCTATGCATTACATGACATTTATATGCATATGCATGAAATTATAAATATTTCATGATTTACAGAGTTATCCAGACTTACAGGTTGAGTCCTTTACTCCATGTTTCCTCCATGTCCTTTATATACGTATTTACATGCTGTAGCGTACCCCTTTTTCCTTCGCGGAGTCGGGGTTTCAAAATTTGTAGGAAAACTCCTTTTCCTTTTGGGAAAGAGGGTATGGAAATTGAAGAGTCGCTACCTAACGGATTTAAGGTGCGTTAGGGCACCTAATGCAAGTAACTCATATAAATCATTTGTGTTACCAGAGATTGGGTAAGGGCTTGAAATTACTTTAAGGGGAAGGTGTTAGGCCCCCCTCGAGGTCCATAACGGTGGATCCCCACCAAACTCCTTTTTTTAATTAGTCATTAAGCAAAAAAATAATTTAAACACATAAAGATTATTAAGAACAAGAATAAGGAGTTCCTATTTTTATTAGCCTATAGGATCACATCTGTGCAATACCCGGTAAACCTTCCTCAACTAGAGGGGTTACACGTGGCATTAGCGCACGGGTCATCATATCATGTACTACCCAATTATCCTCTCCTTAGCGGTTATAAGCGGTTTTAATTAAATGAACTCTATGCGTGCATTACCCGTCCCTTCCTTATGGTCCTGAAGGTGTTTAGGACCTCTAATTTATGGCGGTTCAAGACTCTCCTGCGGTGCTTAAAGGAGAAAATCTAAGCGACAACAAAGAACATATAGGGCTGTCAAGTAAAGAACAATTAATGGGGCTCATGTTTACCTCCATAAATAAACAGATAATTAGCACGTCTCAAACAACAAGATTTCAGATGTTTCAGAAAAAGTCCTAGAACAGGATATCTAGATGAGCATGACAAGCAGAGAAAGTGCAGTATTGCGTTAAGGCAAAGTGATAGAAACCTAATCAGTTTGCCTACTGATTTTAGGACTTGCTGAATCTGGGCAGTTCACAAATAATTGAACAAAGCACAATTTTACCATTTGCAAGATTTCAATTACCCTACAGGCTTGCCTAGGCGTGGATTCGAGATGTCCTATAACTATGATATCTAAATGTTAAACAGACTTTTATTAGTAACAAGCAATTTTAAACAGGCAGTTTGGGTTCATGATGTCCTACAGGCATGTTGTTTGGGTGCTGAACATTACAGAACTGATTTTATACATTTATCTCTATGAGCATGATATCTAGGTGTTGGGACTGCTTTTTATACTATCTGCATATAGACGTAGTATTTAGGCAAATGCAATAAAGGTCCTAAAACATGTTTTCTAATGCACAAAGGAAAACTTTATGAACATGATTATTAGGCAGAATTAATAATAACCTAGTGACAGGATTTCTAAGCAGACATGATGTATGCAACATTTTTTTTATAAAAGCAAAAATTTTAGAACAAACGACAGGATGCCTATGAACATGTTATCTAATGCACAAATGATCCTAAGAGCATGATTTCTAATGAAAGAAAATAGTCATAGTAATCCTAAAAGCATGATTTCTACCCAAATGCCTCCCTACAAACTTTATATGAAAATCCCTCCCCTTTTACTAATATACCCATAATCTGTTTACAAGGATCATTATTACAGACCATTACATAATAAATAGAAGCTATGCTATAGGGAGCCTGAATAGGCCCAAAGTGAACCTGGAAATACCAGGCCTTCAAACGGTTCAAGGTGCCATGATGTCCAATAGGGGTATCCTGGTGTGTCAAAGTCCCCAAGGTCCTCAGGGACCCCGGGAAATGCTCACACCAAGGATCATTTAAAGAAAACAGTTTTGTACAGTGTGAAAGAGCCAGCCCCAGTGTGTCACAGTTCGGAGGAATCTCATGGATTCCTAGGAGTACACACACTGGAGGGGCATAACTTAAATAATTTAAGAGTAGAAGTGAGAGTGCTTGACATAGAGGAAATAGTTTTGGAAAAACAGTTCAGAAGTGATAATAGTTTAGAAGTAAATACTTTAGAAGTGAAAACACTTTAGGAGTGAAAAAAAACAGTTTGGAAACATTCTAAGAAAACAAAGGTTCAGTAAACAACAACAAATAGAAACACAGTCACAAGGTTTCAAACAAAGCTTCATATTGCCCAAACTTAACTCAGTTTATTAGTTGACCTTAGGTGACCATATAGCATGCTAAGAACAAACAATTACACAAAAAGGAAGCAGGAGTTGGGAACATAAGAATCCTGAATCAGGAGCACATAGAAACAGGATGTTAGGGAAGCATGCTAGTCAGGAGCATAGAGCAGGCATGGGGTAGATAACAATTCTCTAGGACATACTGATTTAAGGTCTACACAGGAATCACTCAAGCTTAATAGTCATACATAACTATAGAGGTAAGCATACTGACTCAAAGCAATGGACAGGGAAACATAGAAGTTTAATGTAAAAGCAATCATGCTAATCAGTTCATGGAGGGGACAAATTTGATCACACCAATTGAGATTAATGGAAAAGTGGGAGTCTTAGACATCAAAGTAAACATGCTGGCTTAAATCAATAGACAGGAAATGTTGCAACTTAAACACATAAGTAAGTTTGTCGGTTTAGAGCAATAAACATGAAGGATTGAAACTTAAACAGAAGGTAAACATGCTGATTAGGTTGAAAAACAAGAAAGGATGAAACTTAAACATGCTGATCAAAGCAATAAACAGGAAAGAATACAAAATTAAGTACATACGAAATTAGACTAGAGACATGGACTTAACAGAAATAGAGCAACAGAGTACATACAGGTTCAGACTTCATAATGACATTAGAAATAGGAACATACCAGTTGAAGGAAAGAAAAGGAGATGAAAGGTATGCAGGATTCAATAGTCTAGCCTTAGCTTTCAGCCGGCTAGACAAGCAATAAGCACAAGTAGCAGGGAGATGAGAGCAAAGTATGTGCGTGCGTGTGTATTTTCTGTGAACTCTTGTTCGTGTTTGAGAGGTAAAACAAGAGTGTATATATAGAACTTACGGAGTACGACAAATAAGGTAACCTGAATCAGAAGTCAATCAATTAAGGACAATCAAATAACCACAAAATCAATTTATATGAGGGAGTCCGGTATGGACCCCTTAATTAAGGGTAATCACTTAAAGGTCACAACAAANGGGGGGGGGGGGGGGTTAATTAAGGCAAGGAATCCAAATATACCAAATAGGGAGTTAGTAAAAATCCCAAAATCATCGGACGACTAATTAAGGCAAGTATGACCAATTAAAGTCATAAATAAGGAAACAAATAAAATCTATACACACAAATTTTAACAGAGAAAAATAATAAGAAATAATCAGTAAAAATGTCCAAAGAATACTGATTTTGGGGAAAGAATTACTCAGATTCTTTACATAGAAATCAACTAAGTAAAAAACTCTCAGAAATACAGAACTCAGCAAGAAAAGCAGGTTCGAACCATTAATAGGGAATAATTAGGGTAAAATTCCCAAAGTATACTGAATTTTAAAAGGAAAAACATTTAAGTCCAAAAATAAAGTAAACTAATACGACTGGTATCACAGAAATAACAAAACATTGAAACAAAGCTGAAGAAATCAACATATCACATAGAATCGACTAGGGTTCGAACATTCATGCGAAAAGTAGTCAAGATGATGAAGGAACAGTTAATTAAACACTGAGAAGTTTAGAAAAATCTCCGAAGAACAGTTTGAGATGAACCCTAGTTTAGAAAGAGTGATTAAAAATCCAAATTGCTAATTAAAATAAGAGATTTTTAAAGGAAAATAGTTAATAGTACTCGAATCATCCCAGATCTATAAAGATCTAAGAAGAATCGACAGTAATGAACTAGGGCTTTCAGAAAAATAGTAGAGATGAAGAGAATCGGTCAAAAGACCCATGGATTCGCAATAAAACAAGGAGAAATCCCTTACTTACAAATGAAAATGGCCTGAGACAGGCCGGTGAACAAGTTCGAACCAGAACCAGTTGGATTTCCTTGAGATCCATTCACAGACTCATGAAATCGAAGATCCATGGCGTATAGGAGACCAGGGCTGGTCGAAGAAGAAATAGAAGCACCATAGGAAGGAGGTTTACGCCGGTGACAGCGATTAGGGTTAGGGTTAGGGTTAGGGTTAGGTTGAGAGAGAGTTGATAGGTTAGGGGGATGATGTCGGTGGGGGGGGGGGAGAGAGAGAATGAGAAGGGTTAGGGGTTAGGTTAGGAGTTAATTAAGGTAAGGGGTTAGGTTAGGAGTTAATTAAGGTAACGGTGGATGTGCATTGTAAAAAATGATTTTCATGCATAAAAATATTTTAAAATAATTATTCAATATTTTAAAAATACAACAAGCCATTTTTTGGTAAAGTAATGTAATAATGCATGCATGGGCTATAATTGCAAAGTTATTGCAATTGTAACCCAAAAATATAAATGTGGCCATTTGTGAAATAATTAGGCTTAGTATAAATATAAATAGTAGAATTAAGTCATAAATTTGTTATAAAATCATTAGTGATGCAGTTAGTAACTATTTATATAAATAAAAATACTGGGATAAGTTAATTAAAATCCTTAAAAAATGCAGAAATTATGGAAAAAATGGTAATTGATGCTAATGCATAGTTTTCAAGGTATATATGCAATTTTGAAAATATTATAGGGAAAAATTGGGTATCAACAGTTACCCATCTTTAACCGGGAAGGATGAAAAGAATTGTCGGGTAAAGATATGATGGCCAACTTTTTTGATCGGATAGATCAATCTGAGAGATATAGGCCGTACTCTGATTTCCGAGCTGCCTACATACTCCTAGTTCTACAGGAATCAGGCCGTGTGTAGTTCTGGATTCATCGACGGAATGTATCGATGAAGTAACCACAAGAACATACATGAGGTTTTGAAATAGGTGAAAAAAGGTAATGATGACCGGTCAGGTTTGACATAATTTGAAAGAACTGGAGCGGGATTGCTCCCGTTGGGGTAACGGTTGCTTATCGGGTCACCTGCAAGTAAAGGGATACTACGAGCATATATTTGTGCGTAAATTTAAACATGATGCAGATTCCCTTTAGACCATGAGAATTGTCTTTGGACGGTTGAGGAGGACGTCCTTAGACCATGATGTCCTGGGCCATGAATTATTCAGTGAGGGATTTGCATGCCATGAAAAGGTGTTCTCGGGCCATGAAAATGATGCCTCTGAATCATGAAGCCTTTAAATAATGATATGCAAATGTGAGAGATCCTCAGGACATGACATGGTGTCTTCCAGCTATGAGGATGATGCCTTTAGACAATGACGCCTTTGGACAAGTTAGCGATATTTCAGCCCATGAAATGCAAAGACATGATGCTAGAAGCGATAAGACATGGCTTAGTCTTGTATGAATTTGAGGGCAAAGCTTAGCCCGAAAGAAGAAAAAATAGATAGTGCCGGAGAGACAGTGCTTAGTCTCGGCAAAATTTCAGGACAGGGCTTAGTCTCATGCAGATGGAAGGCACTTAGCCTTATGCAGATATGGAGGCAGAGCTTAGACTCATGAAAATATGGAGACATAGATTAGTCTCATGCAAGGTTCGGGACAGGGCTTAGTCCCACGCAAGAAGAAGGCAATGCTTAGCCTCATGCAAATATGGAGACAGAGCTTAGTCTCATGCAAGGTTCGGGACATGGCTTAGTCCCATGCAAGAAGAAGGTAGTGCTTAGCCTCATGCAAATATGGAGACAGAGCTTAGTCTCATGCAAGGTTCGGGACATGGCTTAGTCCCATGCAAGAAGAAGGTAGTGCTTAGCCTCATGCAAATATGGAGACAGTGCTTAGTCTCATGCAAGGAGAAGGAAATGCTTAGCCTTATGCAAATGAGGAGGCAAGGCTTAGCCTCATGCAAATATGGAGACAGAGATTATTCTCATGCAGGGAGAAGGCAATGCTTAGCCTTATGCAAACAAGGAGGCAGGGCTTAGCCTCATGCAAATATGGAGACAGATGTTAGTCTCGTGCAGGGAGAAGGCAATGCTTAGCCTTATGCAAATGAGAAATCACGGCTTAGCCTCATGCAAATATGGAGACAGAGCTTAGTCTCATGTAGGGAGAAGGTAATGCTTAGCCTTATGAAAATGAGGAGACAGGGCTTAGCCTCATGAAGAATTTGAGAGAGTGCTTAGTTTCATGCAAAAAGAACAGATAGTAGGTGATAGCAGAGTATTTCTTAGCTGAAAGTGGATTCAGTATCATTGTTGTTATGAAGGATGTGATTTCGAGGCGTGCACATTTCTTGTTCCTGCATTCAAATAAAAATTGTGAGTTCTATGAGAGGGGAGGTCGGTTCGTGCCTCCATCGGCTTGCTTGACTTGATTTGATCAGTCTGAAGATCCTGTTCAAATCATTGGGGGTAGCGTTTGCTAAACAGAGTTATTTCATAATCAATCATGCATAGTTTTCGAAGTCATAGTAAAAATAAGTTTTTTTTTATAAATTGGTTAGATGAACCAGTGACTATGACACGATCCGAGACATCACGACTTCTCTTGCCGTAGAATTTTGAGGATCCTCCTCAAAATTCTGCCCCAGTTAAGACGGACAAACATTTCTAACTGCTGTATATACTACGATCGGCTGAACTTGCTTCGGAATTTTGAGGGTCCACCTCAAAATTCTTCCCCATTTTATGACTTTGGGGGGGGGGATAAGATTTTTATATAATTGTGACCGAACTCACAGAGCTGCCTACGTATTCCCTCTTAAGCGGGGATCAGGTCGAGCATAGTTCAAATACATCATATGCGAAAAACATAAACAATTACATATAACATCGCTCAACTGCATCTGAATTGATTGGTTTTGGCCATACTTCTCTGTCTATTTATGCAAGTATGAGGGCTCCCCCTGTCAATACTATGTGAACCATGTAAGGACCTTGCCAATTGGGTGAGAATTTCCCTTTGGCTTCATCCTGATGCGGAAAGACCTTCTTTAACACCAGCTGCCCCGGTGTGAACTGTCTCGGCTTGACTCTTTTGTTGAAGGCTCTGGACATCCTGTTATGATAAAGTTGTCCGTGACATACCGAATTCATCCTTTTTCCGTCTATGAGGGCTAGCTACTCATAACGGCTCTTTATCCATTCTGCGTCGCTGAGCTCAGCTTCTTTTAGGATTCTCAAGGAAGGAATCTCCACTTCGGCAGGAATAACAGCTTCAGTACCATAAACCAACAGATAGGGAGTTGCGTCGGCTAATGTGCGGACTGTGGTACGATATCCCAGTAAGGCGAATGGTAGTTTCTCGTGCCATTGTTTGTGATTTTCTACCGTTTTCCTTAGTATCTTCTTGATGTTTTTGTTGGCAGCTTCCACGGATCCATTCATTTGGGGTCTATACGCTATGGAATTCTTGTTCTTGATTTTGAAAGTCTCACACATGACTTTCATCAGATCACTATTGAGATTGGTGGAATTGTCAGTGATGATGGACTTTGGAACTCCGAACCGACAAACAATCCGGTCACGGACAAAATCTACCACAACCTTCTTAGTCTCTGCTTTGTAAGATGCTGCTTCGACCCATTTGGTGAAATAATCAATAACTACCAATATAAACTGATGCCCATTTGAGGCGGTGGGCTCGATTGGACCAATGACATCCATTCCCCAGGCGGCGAATGGACAAGGTGAGCTTGTTGTATTAAACTCGTTTGGTGGTACTTTTATCATATCTGCATGTACTTGACATTGGTAGCACTTTTGAACATACCGGATGCATTCTGTCTCCATCGTCATCCAGAAATAGTCGGCCCTAAGTATCTTTTTGGCCAGGACAAAGCCATTCATATGCGGGCCGCAGGTCCCAGCATGAATCTCCTCGAGCAATTTAGAAGCTTCTTTTGTGTCGACACACCTTAACAGTCTCAAATCAGGTGTTCTTCTATATAGGGTTCCCCCACTGTGGAAGAAATTGTTGGACAATCTCTGAAGCGTGCATTTCTGAGTATGGTTCGCATGCTCCAGGTATTATCCTTTTGTCTTATACCTTTTGATGTCGTGGAACCAAGGCTTCCTGTCTGTTTCTTCTTCAACATGTGAGCACAATATGCCGGCTCACTATGGATCCTTACTGAGATAGGGTCAATGAAGGTCTTGTCTGGATGTTGTATCATTGATGACAAATTGGCCAATGCATCGGCAAACTTATTCTGAATTTTGGGAACATGTCGAAACTCTATCTTTGTGAACCTTTTCTTTAACTCCTGCACATGGTGCAAGTATGGTAATATCTTTGAATTCTTGGTTGACCATTCTCCTTGTACCTGGTGCACAAGCAAATCTGAATCACCGATCACCAGCAGCTCCTGGATGTTCATGTCAACAGCCATGTTGAGTCCGAATATGCAAGCCTCGTATTCCGCCATGTTGTTGGTGCAGGGGAATCTGAGTTTCGTAGATACCGAATAGTGCTGACCAGTTTCTGATACCAAAACGGCTCCAACACCGACCCCTTTGAAATTTACCGCTCCGTCAAAGAACATTCTCCAACCGTCATAGGACTCAGCAATGTCTTCTCCCACGAATATTACCTCTTCATCGGGAAAATACATTTGCAGGGGTTCATATTCTCCTTCCACAAGGTTTTCAGCAAGATGATCTACCAGTGCCTGTCCATTGACTACTTTCTAAGTTACATAGACAATGTCGAATTCGCTCAACAGGATTTACCATTTAGCCATCTTGCCAGTGGGCATAGGTTTTTGAAAGATATACTTAAAAGGATCCATTCTAGATATGAGGTATGTTGTATAGGCACAGAAGTAACGCCTCAGCTTCTGAGCTATCCAGGTTAACCCGCAGTAGGTACGTTCCAGCAAAGAGTACCGTGCCTCATGGGGGGTAAACTTCTTACTCAGGTAGTAGATGGCCTGTTCTTTTCTCCCTGTCTCGTCGTGCTGCCCTAGAACGCAGCCAAAAGCTCCATCTAGTACTGCAAGGTAGAGTAGCAATGGTCTACCTGGATCTGGCAGGACCAAGACTGGTGGTGTTGATAAGTACTCCTTGATCTTGTCCAAAGCCTTTTGACAATCTTTTGTCCAACTAGTTGCATCATCCTTCTTCAACATCTTGAAAATTGACTCACATATAACTGTGGATTGGTCTATGAATCGGCTGATGTAGTTTAGCCTTCCCAGGAAACTCATTACATCCTTCTTATTCTTTGGTGGTGGTAGCTCTTGGATGGCTTTGACTTTTGACGGATCCAATTCTATCCCTCGGCGGCTCACGATGAATCCAAATAACGTTCCGGCAGGAACCCGGAATGCACATTTTGTGGGGTTTAACTTTAGGTTGTACTTCTGCAGTCTGTCGAAGAATTTCCTCAAGTCTGATATATGATATGTGGCATTTTTGGATTTAATGACGACATCGTCCACATACACCTCAATCTCTTTATGTATCATGTCATTAAATATAGTAGGCATGGCCCTCATGTAGGTGGCCCCAGCGTTCTTTAGGCCGAACGGCATCATCTTGTAACAATATACCCCCCAGGGTGTAATGAAAGTAGTTTTCTCAGCGTCCTCCTTGTCCATCCAAATCTGATGGTAACCGACGACATAATAAACAAAGGACTAGAGTTCATGTCTGGCACAACTGTCGATTAAGATGTGTATGTTTGGCAGTGGGAAATCATCCTTTGGGCTGGCTCTGTTGAGATCCCGATAATCGACATATATTCTAACCTTCCTATCCTTCTTCATTACTGGCACAATGTTGGCTAACCAGGTTGGGTATTCCACTACCCTGAGGACCTTGGCCTTAATTTGCTTAATAACTTCCTCTTTGATTTTCAGACTCATATCAGGCTTGAATTTCCTGAGTTTCTGCTTCACTGGTGGACACATTGGGTTTGTGGGAAACTTGTGAGCCACAATAGACGTACTTAATCCGGTCATGTCACCGTACGACCATGCGAAGACATCCTCATATTCTTTCACGAACTGTGTGTACTCTTCTTTTTCTGACAGTGATAAGTGAATACTGATGCGGGTCTCCTTGACAGTTTCGGAATCTCCCAAGTTGATTATTTCAGTCTCGTCTAGGTTGGACTTAGGCTTGTTCTCAAAGTCCTCCACTTCTCTGACAATTTCCTCAGGTATGACATCCTTTTCTTCTGAATCACTATCCCTTTGTTGCATTGCCTCATTCCATGTCACAGTTGTCGGTTCATCGAGATAGGAAATAATAATATTGTATAGATAAAGATATGAGAGAGAAAGGTAATGGTAATCATTAATTCATTGGAAGTTTCAAACAAATGCGGTTTTCAATAATTAAAACAGCATTTTGGAATACTGAAAACATTATTTTAAACAAAATGCAGAAAGGGAAATCATCATTCAGAAAAATAAAATAACGTTGTTCAGCCTTGCTACCCCGGGACTCGTCGGGCCCTGGATAGTCTGACACCCAATTCTTGAGGAATGGTCCTCGTTCCATAGATTTAATGGTAGGGCCTTCCTCCTTCTCCTCCACAAAAATTACACAGCAATCCATGTCATCATCTTTCAGGAACAGGTTCCTCAATGCGTCCAATTCTTCTTCCTCCTCTGATCCCCATATGATATGGGCTTGCTGGAAGGTCTGATTCAGGTGCGGTATAGGATGCTCAAGTGGATAGTAAGGACCACGCCATGGTGGTGACCAATCTTGAAACTCTTGCCAGGTGTATTGATATCCTAGTCCAAAAGTGGCACCATTGTACTTTAGTTGTATTGGTTTTGAGATACCTTGAAGATTTTTGCCAAGACCCTTGCCGATTTCATATCCTCTCCATGCTAGTATACTTTCTATCTTGCTACTCCACCACTTATCTTTCTCGACCGCGTTGACCCTCTCAATATGATGATAAGTCTCTCCACCTAGCTTTCTTCTATTTTCAACCACCGGGACGGTCTGACGGGTGTAAATAGGGTTGCTCTCGTCTCCGTGGATTATCACTTCTTGGTGGTTCCACTCGAACTTCACTGCCTGATGCAAAGTTGACGCTACAGCCCCAGCGGTATGTATCAAGGGTTGTCCCAACAACAGATTGTATGATGCAGATATATCCAGCACATGGAACTCGACATCAAACCATGTAGGCCCCATCTGTAGACAAATATTGATCTCTCCAATGGTAGCTCTATGAGACCCATCAAATGCCTTCACATTTATAGTCCCTTCTCGTATTTCATACAGGCCTTTGCCCAACCTCTTTAATGTTGTCAATGGGCAAATATTGAGACAGGATCCCCCCATCTATCAGAATTCTGGCAATGAAAGTATCCTCACATTGCACGGTAATGTGCAGTGCCCTATTATGATTCAAACCCTCGGGTGGAAGCTCGTCCTTGTGGAAGGTGATTTTATGACTTTCCAGCACCTGTCCCACCATATTAGCAATTTCCCCACCAACAATGTTGTTAGGTACATATGCCTCACTTAACACCTTTAAGAGAGCATTCATGTGCATTTCTGAATTCTGTAGTAGTGACAGGATAGATATCTGAGCAGGAGTCTTGTTCAAATAATCGGTGATTGAATACTCCCTTGCTTGCACTTTCCTCCAAAGGTCATCCGGTCCTGTTTCAATAACGGTCATTCTGTTAGAAACCTGCTTACTGGATTCCCCAAATGCTCTGGTGTATAGACTCTTCCTGTTCTGGTCATTCCTTTCACAGTGCCAAATTTTCTATTTTGATCTTTCCTCTTCTTCTAGCTTCGGCCATATAATCCCAGGGTACAACCTTGCTGTCGAAAGACGGTGTGGTTGACACTGTTACTATGAAAGGTGTGGCTACTTCCACTTCGAATGGAACATGCGCAACTGCAGGGGGGGTGTTATCTCAACTTCAAATGGGACTGATGGATTTACCTCAACCTCCACTGGCGGCTGTATTTCTACTATAATAGGATTGAGCGTCACTGCGGGTTTCTTAGGATTGTCACCCTCTTTGATAAGTCCAATTGATCCTTCGGGATCCCATTCCTCGTCGGTCTCTATCGCATTGATACCTTCACCCCTATGATCTGGGAGGGGGTTATTGTGGATATTGGGTGTAGCTTCTTTGTCCTGAATGACCTTATAATCAATCAAGATCTGGATCTTATCCTTCAGTGTTCGGCACTCGTCAATGGTGTGCCCTTTCATGCCAGAATGATATGCACAAGTCTTATTTGAGTTGAACCATTGGGATGAATTCTCCATGGTTGCAGCAGGTATAGGAGTGACGTAGCCAGCAGCCTTCAGCCTTTCATACAACTGGTCAATGGGTTCGGCAATGGAGGTGTATTGTTTAGGTGGTCTGCTGTCAAAGTTGGGCCGAGGTCTTGGGTAGTTTGGATGAGTTGGAGGTGACTGAAAGTGAGAGGGTTGGGAATTATATGTCTGATAAGCAGTGGCTGTTTGGGAATATCTGAGAGGTGATGATTGATATGTGGGTGGAGGTGCTTGGTATGTACGTGGGGAGATTTGATATACAAGTGGAGTTTTGGGTGCTTGGGCGACCATTACTACTCCCGCATCTTTCTTCTTCGATATACACCCTGACTGTAGTGCTTTGTTTGTAGCCTGCAATGCCTCAAAGTTTGTCACCACACCGCTTTTAATGCCCTCTTCAATCCTTTCTCCGAGTTTGATGATATCGAAGAATTGTTGTTTTCAATAACCATCAATCTTTCATAGTATTGTGGATCCTGTGCTCTGATGAAGAATTTGTTCATCTGTTCCTCATCCAATGTCGTCCTGACTTTGGCTGCTTCAGACCTCCAACGAGTGGCATACTCACGGAAGGTCTCAGTGGGCTTCTTCTTTTAGTTCTGAATGTAGAAAACATCCGGCGATTCTCTGTGTTAAACTTGAATCCGTCTATGAAGTCAGATGCCATACTCACCCAGTTGGCGCACTTCTTAGAATCCTGGCTGATGTACCAGGATAAAGCATCTCCTGTAAGACTCCTCATGAAAAGCTTCATTCGGATCCTTTCATCCTTTCCGACCCCTACAAGCTTGTCACAATAAGTCCTCAGGCGAGCCCTGAGATCACCTGTCCCGCCAAACATTTCGAACTTGGGAGGTTTGTAATTCTCCGGCAGTTATACATCCGGCTGTATGCATAGGTCTTCATAGTTCAGACCTTCTATCCCTTTGCCTCCTTCGACGGCTTGAACCCGACTTGTCAACTTCTTGAGATCTTTATCCAAGTTCTTAATGAGCAGGTCCTTCTCAGCAGATTCTGATGCATAGGATATGGGTTGAGTGGAGTGAGGTAGGTCTCCACATATATAGGATTATTTTGGTGACCGGGAGTTTGGGTATAATGGTGATCATTGGTGGAATTCTGGGGTTCAAGAATGACTGGTGGAGTATTTTGTGGAGTATGGTAGGTGTTTTGTGGGTATTGAGTTGGGAGATGCTGATTTCAAGGAGGGGTTGTATACTGGTGAGGTGCGGGAGGATTCTGTGGGTGTTTATTGGGTGTGTTTTGAGGTGGTGCAGGTTTCTGAGTGTTTGAATGGTTGACATCTGGGATATTGAGTGTGAGTGATAGATTTGCTAAGTTTCGGACATGCTCGAGCTCACCATGGAGTTCTAGTATTTTCTGCTCAAGTCGTGATACCACATCATTCGGGGCCTGAGTACATCGACCATCAGAAGCTTCTGCATGTTCAATATGTGCATTATTTTCTTTTCTGGTGTCGTTCAAATCATCCATATTTTCTTTTCCTTTGCCTTTTGGTGGACTTGGAGGAGGAGAAGGTGGAGGGCCCCTGGATCTAGTATGATAAGCTGACGATGCCAGTATGCACGAACCAACCTTTGGGGAATGGGAATAATCAAAAGAAAGAAAGAAATAAAAATAAAAGGTAGCCTAGTCAATAAGAGTTCTGAAAAGAATATTTGCAATATTTAAACACATATTGCGGAATGTAAATTCGCGTCCTATTTTGGGAGCCTCCTTGCGCCCGGGGTAGGCCTAGCGACAAATTGTTTTGGAGAACTTAGATGTCAATTGATGCCTCATTTCATTAATATAAAAAATAGATGAATCCCAAAACGAAACTAACATAATAAAACATAAGTCACTACTAGCACTTGGCCTTGTTACATTTGGAGAAGCAAATAAATCTAATCTACTTGGTCCCGGAAGGACCTTCCCCAGGCTTGATCTTCTAGGCTCTGTTAATCAGGTTCCCCAGGTCGTGCATGCCCAACAGCAGGTATACTCTCGCTAGATCTCCTCCTTCGCTTCCCTCAACATTCTGGCAGTCGGCGACTCTTTTCCTCGTCTTCCCCTCCATCTCCATCAGACCCTGCTCCAGATACTCTACCCCTTCATTGGAGGTGATAACCATTTCCCTCCATTCCTTGATTAATCTCTTGTTTGTCTCGTGTATCTCCCGATGTTCTGCCTCGAAGTCATGAACCCTCTTGCGCAACTTGTTGTATTTTACTTGGGATTCTGCATCTTTGTTTATGACCTTATTTCCTCGACCAATTCATGGCTCAACTTTCCCAGCTAAGTTGTCCTCCAACCATGCCGGGTAAAAGGATGCATGTCCTTCATGATACATGTCCGGCTCGATGGTGTCCTTCTCCACAATAATATTTGAGTGCCACATATGCTAAGCTTGACTCTTGAAAGGGATGTCTCCTGAAAATCATCTCGGAAATGACTTATCTTCGCGACCCGCGGTATGATTTGCTTCCTGCTTGCCTGCCTCATAACCCTGATGGGAACATAAGGATATATTCCCCTTAACCAGATTAACACTAAGTGAGGAGCGTCCCTTGACCTGATGATGAACTCGCCAGTATGGAACCTGTCACGACCCAATTTACCCTCCGAAAGGTATCGTGACGGCACCTAGTCTCTATGACTAGGTAAGCCTAAAATTTGCGGAAAATGACAGAATCAATAAAATAAAGACAGAAAAGAACTCAAGTAGACATAACGTAGCTGCTCAGCATATACATTTTCACTTCCCAAAACTCGGAATGTCACCATAGTCACAAGCTCTGTACTAAATGTAGCTCTATACAATGGAACGGTGGCAAAATACACAAGTCTTCAATGCCTATACTAAAGTAGAAGGGGACTCGTGGGATTGTGCGGACGCGGAAGAATTACCTCGCGGTCTCCTAGCTATTGCTAGAACAACTCCCAGCCACGATACTGGGTGCTGGTACCTGGATCTGCACATGGGGAAAACATGCGCACGAAAGGGTGTGAGTACTCCACATTCGGTACTCCGTAAGTGCTAAGCCTAACCCCAGTCAAGTAGTGACGAGGTAAGGTTGAGGCCCTACTGAGTTTGTAAAACAAGTCAATATACAATTTAAAACAGTGAAAAAATAGATAAGCAATGATAAACAGGATTAACGAAAATGGACAGATTTAATAACAGAAAGAGAGCCCTCGACTCAGCACAACATATATCTCAACAGTAAATGTGCAATGCAGTACATGGGGAAAGCTCCCGAATCTCAGTCTGTAGTCCCAATTTAAATATGCTATTCAGTACAGGGGGAAAGCTCCCGGATCTTTGTCCGTAGTCCCAATTTAAATATGCTATTCAGTACAGGGGGAAAGCTCCCGGATCTTTGTCCGTAGTCCCAATTTAAATATGCATTTCAGTACAGGGGTAAAGCTCCCAGATCTCGCTCTATAGTCCCAATTTAAATATGAAATGCAGTACAGGGGGAAAGCTCCCGAATCTTGGTCCGTAGTCCCAATTTAAATATGCCAAGCAGAAGTATGTCAATTATGGCTTAATTAAACAGTCCAGGAAAACAACAGGCAAGAATAGAGTAAAACTACCTAAGCATGATGTGACTAGTAGCAAATAATAGGAAATCAAGTCAGAACAGGTAGGCATGCTTACTCTTAGGCTATCTACTCAATTAAGATAGGAAACAATAACATATGAATGAAAATGAGCGATTTCATCGGAGTAAAAATAGGATTTTAGCAACAATGACCCGTGTACGCACTCGTCACCTCACGTACACGGTGTCTACGTAACAAAATCAGTATAAAATGCCTAAGGGAAAGTCCCCAACACAGAAATAGGCAACCACTTACCTTGACTGCGCTAATCAACTCAATACCATGCTCTTGCCACGAGTATCTGACTCCGGGTGGAACAAATCTATTCAAATCGATTGCATGGTGTAAATATCATTCAAGGGAACAAAATAGCTAACTATTTATAAGCTAACACGCGAAATTAGGAAATTCACCCAAAAAGTCCCCCTGGACCACGTCTCAGAATCGGGTAAAATTTATATTTCCCGAACACCCATTCGCTCTGCTTGGGGAAATTTCATCCCATTTTCATGGTTTTTCATCCAATTTCATTGATTAGATTGAGGAAAATGATAGAGATTATCGATATATAAATGGATTAAGGTTAGAAAATGTTACCTATGATTCTCCTCTTCAAATCCCACTGAAAATCTCCAAGTTCCGAGCTCACAATCGATTTTGGAATTATGAAATTCAAACCCTCTGATTTTTGGTATAAACTGCCAAGATATTTTGCACCTGCGACACTGGGATCGCACCTGCGGAAACCCAATCGCGGGTGTAGAAAATCATTAAGTGGCCTGGGGTGGCACCTGCGACACCCCTTTCGCACTTGCCTGCCCACACCTGCGGAAATACCATCGCAGGTACGAAAATTCATTTAATGGCCTGTGGTCGCACCTGCGGCACCCCCTTCACACCGCCGTGTCCGCACCTGCGGAAATACCATCGCAGGTGCGAGACACTAGAACCAGAATGGTTCAGCTGATTCTCAACTTCTCAAATTCACCCATTGGGCATCCGAAACAACCCCGAGGCCCCCGGGACCTCAACCAAACCTACTANATTCACATCCGATTCTGAAACACGTCTAAACTCATCCGAATGACCTCAAATTTTGCACACATGTCATAAATGACATTACGGACCTGCTGTCGCTTTCAAAAATCCATTCCGAGTCCGATATCAAAATTTCACCTATCGGCCGAAATCGCCGAAATTCTAACTTTCGCCTATTCAAGCCTAAATCTAAAACCGACCTCGAAAACACATTCCGAACACGCTCCTAACCCTGAAATCACCCAACGGAGCTAACAGAGTCGACTAAATTCCATTCCGGATCCGTCTTCACACATATCTAGCTACGGCCAGATTTCTAAAGCTAAATTCCACATTTATGGACTATGTGTCCAAAATCACCTCGGGGTTCATCACTCAACGCTCCGACAAGTTCCAATAACATAAATAGACATGGGAGAAGCGGTTAATAAGGGATGGGGGTGCAAATTCTTAAAAAACCCGACCGGGTCGTTACATCCTCCCCCTCTTAAGAAAATCGTTCGTCATCGAACGAGCATAGGAACATACCAGAAGTTGGGAAAAGATGAGGGTACTGACTCTGCATATCCTGATCGATCTCCCAAGTTGCCTCCTCGACTGGCTGACCCCTCTAATGAACCTTTACTGACGCAATATCCTTTGACCTGAGCTTTCTGACTTGCCTGTCCAATATAGCCACAGGCTCCTCAACATATGATAGATCCTTGTCCAATTGGACTGAGCTGAAATCCAAGACATCAGTCGGGTCACCGTGATACTTCCGGAGCATGGAGACGTGGAACACCGGATGAACCCCTGCTAGGCTGGTAGGCAGGGCTAGCTCATAAGCAACCTCCCAACACGTCGCAACACCTCAAAAGGGCCACTAAATCTCGGACTCAGCTTGCCTTTCTTCTTGAACCTTATGACGCCCTTCATAGGCGATACCCGTAGCAAAACCCGATCACCATCCATAAATGCAAAGTCACGAACCCTCCGGTCCGTATAGCTCTTCTTTCTAGACTGAGCTGTGCAAAGTCTCTCCTGAATCACCTTCACCTTGTCCAGGGCATCCTGAACCAAGTCTGTACCCAACAATCGAGCCTCGCCGGCTCAAACCACCCCACGGGAGACCTGCACCGCCTACCATACAAAGCCTCATACGGCGCCATCTGAATGTTGGACTGGTAGCTGTTGTTATAAGCAATCTCTACGAGAGGCAAGTATCGATCCCATGACCCTCCAAAATCCATCACACAGGCACAGAGCATTTCCTCGAGAACCTGAATTGTGCGCTCGGACTGCCCATCCGTCTGAGGGTGAAAAGTTGTGCTCAACTCTACCCTGGTGCCTACTCCTGCTGAACGGCTCTCCAGAACCGTGAGGTGAACTATGTATCTCTGTCTGAAATGATAGATACTGGAATATCGTTGAGGCGAACAATCACTCTGATATAAATCTCAGCCAACCTCTCCGATGATTATGTAGTCAGTACTGGAATGAAATGGGCTGATTTGGTCAGCCGATCCACAATCACCCAAATGGCATCATGCTTCCTCAAAGTACGAGGAAGTCCAACCACAAAGTCCATGGTGATCCGCTCCCACTTCCACTCTGGAAGCTCAATCTGCTGAAGTAACCCTCCCGGTCTCTGATGCTCACATTTGACTTGCTGACAGTTGAGACACTTGGCTACAAACTCCACTATATCTTTCATCATTCTTCGCCACTAATAGTTTTGTCTCAGATCCTGGTACATCTTCGTGGTACATGGATGGATGGAATACCGCGAACTATGGGCCTCATCAAGAATAAACTCCCAGAGCCTATCCACATTAGGCACACAGATACGGCCCTGCATCCTCATCACCCCGTCATCTCCTATAGTCACATCCCTGGAATCACCCCGCCGGACTCTATCCTTAAGAACCAAAAGGTGGGGATCATCATACTTGCGATCTCTGATACGGCCATGAAAGGAAGATCGAGCAACCACACAAGCTAATACCCAGCAAGGCTCAGAAAGATCCAATCTCACGAACTGACTGGCTAAGGACTGAACATCTAAAGCTAGAGGCCTCTCAGCTGCATGAAGGTATGCCAAACTCCCCAAACTCTCCGCCCGGCGATTCAAGGCATCGGCCACCACATTGGCCTTTCCCGGGTGGTATAATATAGTGATATTATAGTCCTTTAGCAACTCCAACCACCTACGTTAGTGGAAATTTAGATCCTTCTGCCTGAATATGTGCTGCAAACTTTGGTGATCCGTGAATATCTCACAAGGAACACCATATAAATAATGATGACATATCTTCAGGGCGTGAACAATCGCTGCCAACTCGAGATCATGAACAGGGTATTTTTTCTCATGGACCTTTAACTGTCTGGACGCGTAGGAAATCATCCTACTGTACTACATCAACACCGCTCCCAAGCCAATCCTCGAAGCATCACAATAAACTGTATAGGACCCGGAACCGGTAGGCAAAACCAACACAGGAGCTGTAGTCAGGGCTATCTTGAGCTTCTGAAAGCTCTCCTGACACTCCTAAGTCCATATAAAAGATGCACCCTTCTGGGTCAGTCTAGTCATAGGCGCTGAAATGGATGAAAATCCCTCCACAAAACGGCGATAATACCCAGCCAAACCGAGGAAACTGTGGATCTCAGTAGCTGAGGACGGTTTGGTCCAACTTTGTACCGCCTCCACCTTCTTCGGATCTACCTTGATCCCATCCGAAGACACCACGTAGCCTAGGAATGCCACAGAATCAAGCCAAAATTCACACTTAGAAAACTTGGCATACAACTTCTTCTCCCTCAATGTCTGAAGCACGGTCCTCACGTGCTGCTTATGGTCCTCATGGGACCTAGAATATACCAAAATGTCATCAATGAACACAATGACGTAAGTATCAAGATAAGGCCGAAATATGTTGTGCATCAGGTGCATGAAGGTTGCTGAGGCATTGGTCAGCCCAAATGACATAACAAGGATCTCATAGTGGCCATATATGGTCCTGAAGGCAGTCTTCGGGATATCCGGTTCTCGAATCTTCAACTGATGATAACCAAAACGTAGATCAATCTTGGAGAACACCCTAGCACCCTGTAACTGGTCAAATAGATCATCAATGCGAGGAAATGGGTACCTATTCTTCACTGTCACTTTATTCAGCTGCCGGTAGTCAATACACATACGCATCGAGCCATCCTTTTTCTTCACAAATAATATCGGAGCGCCCCAAGGTGATACACTGGGCCTGATGAATCCCTTCTCAAGCAACTCCTGTAACTACTCCTTCAACTCAAGAGGAGCCATGCGATAAGGAGGAGCGGAAATGGGTTGAGTGCCCGAAAACAAGTCAATGCCGAAATCAATGTCTCTATCGGGTGGCATACCCGGAAGATCAGCTGGAAATATGTCAGAATAGTCCCTGACAACTGGAACTGACTCAACTGTAGGGGTCCCAGTACTAATATCTCTCACATAAGCCAAATATGCATCACACCCCTTTTCAAACATCTGATGAGCCTTAAGAAAAGAAATGACTCGGCGAGGAGTATACTCCAAGGAACCTCTCCACTCTAACCTCGGAAATCCTGGCATAGCCAGGGTCATGGTCTTGGCGTGACAATCAAGAATAGAATAATAGGGAGACAACCAGTCCATATCCAATACAACATCGAAATCCACCATACTGAGTAGTAGTAAATCAGCTCTGGTCTCAAAACCACTGATAGCAATCAAACATGACCGATATACGCGGTCCACAACAAGAGAATCTCCCACCAGAGTAGAAACATAAAAATGGGAACTCAAAGAATCTTGGGCTATCCCCAGATGTGTAGCAAAATAGGAAGACACATATGAATATGTAGAGCCTGGGTCAAATAATACCAATGCATCCCTATGACAAACGGGAACAATACATGTAATGACTGAATCTAAAGCAATGGCCTCGGACCGGGCTGGAAGAGCATAGTACCTGGCCTGGACTCCCTTCTAGGGTGACCTCGACCTCCCCGACCTCCACCTCGAGCTGCCTGAGGTGGTGGGGTAGTAGCTGGGGCTGGAAGAATAGTTGGAGGACCTGGTGGAAGACGTGGAGCCTGATAAATCTGAGGGGGTGCACCCTGATAAGTCTAAGGTGGTGCGCCCCTCCTCGCTCTAGGGAAATCTATGATCATATGATGAGGGTCACCACACTCAAGCAACCCCTCGGAGGACGTGGCGGCCGTTGCTGACTCTGAACTGGCCTGCTGGGCTGGCCAGTGATAGAACCTCGAGCAGGAGGCACCTGAGATACTAGTGGTGCATAATAAGGCTCCTGAGGTCTAGGAGGAGATGGAATACCGCTGGCTGCTGGGAGAGCTGAATGAATAGGGCGACTCATAAAACCCCTACCATAGCGTGTTGCTGGTGCACGGGCTCCTGAAAAATGACCAGTCTCTCAAGACCTCTTGGCCTCTCTTTCCTCCATGTCTAGGCTAACATAGTCTCAATCCTCCGGGCAATACTCATGGCCTGCTGGTAAGTAATATCGGTCTCCAACTCTCTGGCCATTCTGGTCCGAATACTGGGGTGGAGTCCCTCAATAAAGCGTCGAACCCTCTCTCTCACAGTGACAACCAAAGCTGGTGCATGGCGAACCAAATCGCTGAAACGGACTGCATACTCTGACACAGTCATGGCACCCTGGTGTAGCTGCTCAAACTTCGCACACCAAGCATCCCTGAAGCTCTGAGGGACAAACTCAAGTAAGAACATCTCAAAAAAATGAACCCAAGTAAGTGAAGTTTCCTCGTCCTGGCTACTAAGCTCAAAAGCACGCCACCACTGATAAGCTGCTCCCCTCAGCTGGAAAGAAGTGAAAGAAACCCCACTCGTCTCCACAATACCCATAGTTCGGATAATGTGATGACACCCCTCAAGAAAACCTAGGGCGTCATCTGAAGCTAGTCCGCTAAACTCAGGTGGATGGTACTTCTTGTACCTCTCAAGTCGGAGCTACTCTGCCTAAGGAACAGCTATCCTAGTCTCATGCTTAGCTGGAGCTACTAGGGGCATAGGAATATACTCTGGAACCGGCCCAATATGAACTCTCTGCTCAGGAGTACGGGCTGCGGGAGTCTGTGTCCCTCCTCCGGCCTGGGATGTAGCTGGAGCTATCGGGAGTAGACCCGCTTGAGACAGAGTACTGAAGGCACTCAAGAACTGGGCCAACGTCTCCTGGAGGTCTGGAGTAACAGTAGGGACCTCCTGTGCCCCTCCAACTGTAGCTGTTGGGGACTCCTCAACCTCTGCTCTAGCCGGTGCTCGGGCTGCACTGCGTGCTCGTCCTCTTCCCTGACCCCTGCCTCTGGTGGCTCTGACTGGGGGCTCGGGTGCCTGGTCATCAGTACGTCTGGTAAAGGTACGAACCATCAGCAAGCAAGAACAGAATAGAGTTTAAGAATTTGATGATAGCAACTACCACGATAAGGAATTCCAAAGAATTTGATTGTTCTTAACAGTTACATAGCCTCTCGAAGATAGATACGGACGTCTCCGCTGCGAGACTCTAATAAATCGGCTTGTGACTTGTGACTCCTATGAACCTAGATGCTCTGATACCATCTTTTCACGATCCAATTTACCCTCCGAAAGGTATCGTGACGGAACCTAGTCTCTATGACTAGGTAAGCCTAAAATTTGCGAAAATGACAGAATCAATAAAATAAAGACAGAAAAGAACTCAAGTAAACATAACGTAGCTGCTCAGCATATACATTTTCACTTCCCAAAAACCGAAATGTCACCATAATCACAAGCTCTGTACTAAATGTAGCTCTATACAATGAAACAGTGGAAAAATAAACAAGTCTTCTATGCCTATACTAGAGTAGAAAGGGACTCATGGGATTCTGCGGACGCGGCAGAATTACCTTGCAGTCTCCTGGCTGCTGCTAGAACGACTCCTAGCCACGATATTGGGTGCTGGTACCTGGATCTGCACATGGGGAAAACATGCGCAGGAAAGGGTGTGAGTACTCCACATTCGGTACTCCGTAAGTGCCAAGCCTAACCCGAGTCAAGTAGTGACGAGGTCAGGTTGAGGCCCTACTGAGTTTGTAAAACAAGTCAATATACAATTTAAAACAGTGAAAAATAGATAAGCAATGATAAACAGGATTAACGAAAATGGAAAGATTTAATAACAGAAAGAGAGCCCTCGGCTCAGCACAACATATATCTCAACACTAAATGTGCAATGCAGTACACGGGGAAGCTCCCGGATCTCAGTCTGTAGTCCTAATTTAAATATGCTATGCAGTACAGGGGGAAAGCTCCCGGATCTCTGTTCATAGTCCCAATTTAAATATGAAATGCAGTATAGGGGGGAAGCTCCCGGATCTCAGTCTGTAGTCCTAATTTAAATATGCTATGCAGTACAGGGGGAAAGCTCCCGGATCTCTGTTCATAGTCCCAATTTAAATATGTATTTCAGTACAGGGGAAAGCTCCCGGATCTCGGTCGGTAGTCCCAATTTAAATATGAAATGTTCTACAGGGGGAAAGATCCCGGATCTCGGTCCGTAGTCCCAATTTAAATATGCCAAGTAGAAGTATGTCAATTATGGCTTAATTAAACAGTCCAGGAAAACAATAGGCAAGAATAGAGTAAATCTACCTAAGCATGATGTGACTAGTAACAAATAAGAGGAAATCAAGTAGAACAGGTAGGCATGCTTACTCTTAGGCTATCTACTCAATTAAGATAGGAAACAGTAATATATGAATGAAAATTAGCGATTTCATGGGAGTAAAAATAGTATTTTAGCAACAATGACCCGTGTATGCACTCGTCACCTCACGTACACGGCGTCCATGTAACAAAATCAGTATAAAATGCCTAAGAGAAAATCCCCAACACAGAAATAGGCAAGCCACTTACCTTGACTGCGCTAATCAACTCAATACCACGCTCTTGCCCCGAGTATCTGACTCTGGGTGGCCCAAATCAATTCAAATCGATTGCATGGTGTAAATATCACATCAAGGGAACAAAATAGCTAATTATTTATAAGCTAATACGCAAATTAGAAAAAAAAGTCCCTCGGGCCCACATCTCGGAATCGGGTATAATTTATATTTCCCGAACACCCATTCGCTCATGAACCCACTCGAACAAGAATCAACAAAATCCGACGGCTAAATCTCCCTAAATCCTCAGATTTCTACTTGGGAAAATTTCATCCCATTTTCATGGTTTTTCATCCAATATCATTGATTAGATTGAGGAAATTGATAGAGATTATTGATATATAAAGGGATTAAGGTTAGAAAACGTTACCTATGATTCTCCTCTTCAAATCCCAGTGAAAATATCCAAGTTCCGAGCTCACAATCAATTTTGGAATTATGAAATTCAAACCCTCGGATTTTTGGTATAAACTGCCCAGATATTTCGCACCTGCGACACTAGGATCGCACCTGTGGTGCCACACCTGCGGAAACCCAATCGCAGGTGCAAAAATTCATTAAGTGGCCTGGGGTCGCACCTGCGACACCCCTTTCGCACATGCATGCCCGCACCTGCGGAAATGCCATTGCAGGTGCGGAAATTCATTTAATGGCCTGGGGTCGCACCTACGGCACCCCCTTCGCACCTGTGTGTCCGCACCTGCGAAAATACCATCACAGGTGCGAGACACCAGAACCAGAATGGTTCAGCTGATTCTCAACTTCTCAAACTCAGCCATTGGACATCTGAAACAACCCCGAGATCCCCGGAACCTCAACCTAACCTACCAACTGACCATAGTACCTTGTTAACTTGGTCGAGCCTTAAAAACACATCTCATAACATCAAAATCATCAATTATGCATAGATTCAAGCCTAAGAACTTAGGAAATTTCTAGAATTCACATCCGATTCTGAAACACGTCTAAACTCATTCGAATGACCTCAAATTTTGCACACAGGTCATAAATGACATTACGGACCTGCTGTCGCTTTCAAAAATCCATTCCGAGTCCGATATCAAAATTTCACCTATCGGCCGAAATCGCCGAAATTCTAACATTCGCCAATTCAAGCCTAAATCCAAAACTGACCTCGAAAACACATTCAGAACACGCTCCTAACCTCGAAATCACCCAACAGAGCTAATGGAGTCGACGGAATTCCATTCCGGATCCGTCTTCACACAGCTCTAGCTTCGGCCAGATTTCTAAAGCTAAATTCCACATTTATGGACTATGTGTCCAAAATCACCCCGGATTTCATCACTCAACGCTCCGACAAGTTCCAATAACATAAATAGACATGGGAGAAGCGGTTAATAGGGGATTGGGGCGCTAATTCTTAAAACAACCGACTGGGTCATTACAAAACCATTCAAACATCCACTGAACCTGATCCTCAGTCAAATTATCGAAGAACTCCACCCATTATTTAGCACTCTCTGGTTGAGCAAACCTGTCCGGAATATAAGTCATCCGTTTGGGGTGATGGAAGGCAATATGGTCATTCCACGCCCTTCGTGGAAACTCCTGCGATATCGACCCTTTTGGAGATGCTCCATTAACCACAACTGCAGCAGCAAATTGCAGCCCTCGAAATGTTTGGACCCTTTCTGGCAGTGGTCCAAAGCCCGGTAGATATCAACTATAATCATAGGGACTATGGTGTATGTGTCATGACCTATCTTCCTAACTTAGGTTGTGATGGAGCCCAACAGCGGGGTCAGGCAAGACAACACTCAATTTACTAAGGGTTCTTTCTTATTAGATTAAACATTTCAACATATACTCAATTTTTAAAACTTAAAACATAAATCGACAAGGATAATTAGCCAGTTTGTAATCAAAAGCGGTCACGAGGAGGCGGAGCCAATATATATACACAGACCCATAATCCACAATAACTATCACGTGTGTGCCAGGAAGTAGTGTCACAAGTCCTACGGGCATGCTGACATGGTCCCACTATCTGAAAGAAATAGATGGGAAATGAGCAAGAAAAACTCTGTGGTGCTGCCGGAAATTGCCAGGAGAAAGCAGCTTACCGTGAAGTCAGGTCCCTCTATAATCATAATCAAGCTCCGGTCTGACAACCAGGTGCACCAGCCTCAGAACCTGTACAATTAAGTACAAAAGTGTAGCATGAGTACATATATATATATATATATATATATATATATATATATATATATATATATATATATATATATATATATATTTTTATGTACCCACTGAGTATCCCGCCTAACCTCAAAGAGGAAGTGACGAGAGGTCGACTTGACACTCACTAAGGTCTAAAAATATAATTTAACAGAATATGATTAAGACCGTAGGCATGTAAAGGCAGTGAAGCAGCAAATATATATGGCACTGGAATCCAAGGAAGTACTGGAAATAAATAAACAATTACTACTTCACCTTCCCCCAAATATCTGTCAAATCAATGTCCATGAATTTAGTAACAAATAAATCATACGCATACATGATAAGGACAACCGGCCTGAGCCATAAGATAGTTGTATCTGTGCACTGCCGAGGGTCGAACGGCCCAAACCATAAGTGCACCTTACCATAAAGTACTCACATATATGCACTGCTGAGGATCGAATGGCCCGAACCATAAGTGCATCTTTGCCATAAAGTAATCATCTCTATGCACTGTCGAGGATCGAACGGCCCGTACCATAAGTGCATCTTTCCATCCGTCGTGGCGTACGACCCGCTCCCATAAGAGTGAGGGAAATCACACTCCGCTCACGGAATGTAAATTGCGAAGCAGTCACATGCACACACAATATTCCTTTTTAAATTACTTTTCAGTAAACAATTCCTTACAAATTTTCTCAAATTCCATGATCTCAGGGAAATAAGCCGCATGTACCATTTAATTTATTAAGCATGTAGTTCATTTCAAGTAAAACACAAGGCATGATGTGGACCTAACTACCCGGACATAATAACAATAGCCGCTACGTACGGACTCTCGTCACTTTGTACGTACGTAGCCCCCACAATTATCACACATAGAATTTAAATAACCTACGGGGACAATTCCCTCTTACGAGGTTAGAAAGGAGACTCACACCACGTGGCACCTACTCCCCGGGTGAAGAATGCGCCTGAAACTCCGAACTCGTCATCCAAAGGACTCGAAGCTAACCAAACATTATGTAAATATATCAAATTATACTCAAAGCATGGAATTCTCCTATTATTTAGTCAAATTCATCATTCTTGAAGAAATCTCAAAATCCAACCCCGAGCCCTCATGCTCGGATATCAAAATTCTTGAAGGAAACACTCATTCATAACCTAAGGATCATTAATATATGATTTTGGTATGATTTCATATCCAACTAAGGGGTACTACTCTAAATTCTCGAAAGCCCTAGGTTACTACCCAATTCTTTAATTTTTCACTAATTAGGTAGTTAACTAAACTAGGAATTCATGCATTAACTAACTTTAGGGTAGAATTTACTTACCTCACAGTGGCTGGGTCGTGGGGCTCTTTTCCAAGCTCTCAAACTCGTCTATGGTGGAAGAAAGTGGAGTGAAAATGGGATAATCCCGCACTTAAAGACCTTACTGCCTACATGTGTTTCCACACCTGCGACTCGACGACTGCACCTGCGAGCAATAGCTCGCACCTACGGAAAATGGGACAAGGGCCTGGGCTCGCACCTGCGGGAAGGAGCCCGCACTTGCAAGAACTGGGATACCCACCTGGAGGTCGCACCTGCAAGGCCTGGACTGCAGGAGCGGTCTCGCACATGCGACTGGGTAACCGCACCTGCGGTCACACCAGATCAGGTGCACCAGCAACTGCTTCATCTAGTTTTTGGCCTCGTTTGGTGCCCGAGAGGCACCTGGGCCCACCCGAGCCCCCGTCCAAATATACCAACAAGTCCCAAATCATAATACGGACTCGCTCGACCCTTCGGAACACCCGAAACAACGCTAAAACTCAAAATCACACCTCAAAACCCCTAAAACCAAACTTAGGAACTTTAAGTTTTCTTGACTTCACTAACAATGCGTCGAACCGACCTATACTACTCGGAATGACACCAAATCTTGAGGAAAGTCATATATGACATAACGGAACTATTCCCGGTCTCGAAATTCCGTTCGAACCTCAATAACCCAAAAACACGTCCCAAACCACAATATGAACTTAAGGAACTCTTATTTCAATATGGGGCGCCGAAATGCTCCTAGTTCATCCAAAACCCATTCCGAACATACGCCCAAGTCCGAAATCATCATACGAAGCTACCGGAACCGTCGAAACTCGATTCCAAGGTCATTTGCTAAAAATATTGACCGGAGTCAAACTTGGCCTTAAAGGCCAACCTGAAGGAACCAAGTGTTCCAATATTGTTCTAAACACTTCTGAATCCCGGACCACCAGCTCCCGCAAGTCACAAATCATAATAAGCCACTATGGGAAGTTTCATTTAGGGGAACGAGGTCTGATAACGCAAAACAACCGGTCGGTTCGTTACATTCTCCACCTCTTAAACAAACGTTCGTCTTCGAATGGGTCTAGAATCATACTTGAAGTGCTGAATAAGTGCGGATATCTGCTCCGCATGTCCTCTTTGGACTCACAGGCCGCTTCCTCGACTGGTTGGCCCCTCCACTGGACCTTCACTGCAGAAACTCTGTCGGACCTCAACTGGCGACCCTGTCTATCAATAATAGCAACTGGCTCCTCCTCCTAGCCCAACCTCTCATCCAACTGCATAATGCTGAAATCAACCACGTGAGAGAAGTCGCTGTGGTACCTCCAGAGCATGGATACATGAAAGACCAGATGAACTCCTGATAAACTGGGAGGTAACGCTAGCTCATAAACAATCTCCCCAACTCTTCTCAACACCTCTAAGGGACCTATAAACCTCGGGCTCAGATTGCCCTTCTTCCCAAACCTCATAATACCCTTCATCGGCGAGACCTTCAACAGAACCTTGTCTCCTTCCATAAATGATACATCATGCTCCATCTGATTCGCGTAACTCTTCTGTCTGGACTGTGTTGTGCGGAGCCTCTCATGAATCAACTTCACCCTCTCCAAAGCATCCCTCACCAGGTCGGTACCATATAACTTAGCCTCGCCAGGCTCAAACCACCAGATTGGGGAACGACATCACCGACCATACAAAGCCTCAAATGGAGCCATCTCGATGTTGGACTGGTAACTATTATTGTAAGAAAACTCGTCCAAAGGCAAGAACTGGTCCCACTGACCTCCGAAGTCAATCACGCATGCCCTAAGCATGTCCTCCAATATCTGAACTGTACGCTCCGACTGGCCATCAGTCTGAGGGTGAAATACTATGCTGAGGTCTATCTGGGTGCCGAACCCACTGTGCAATGCTCTCCAGAAGTGCAAGGTGAACTAAGGATCTCGATCTGATATAATGGACACCAGCACACCGTGCAACCAGACTATCTCCCGAATGTAGATCTGGGCTAACCTCTCAGAAGTATAAGTAGTAGCTACAGGAATGAAATGTGCCGACTTGGTCAATCTATCCACAATGACCCAAACCGCGTCAACCTTCCTCAAAGTCCGAGGAAACCTAACCACGAAGTCCATAGTGATGCGCTCCCATTTCCACTCAGGAATGGGCATCTGCTGAAGTAGGCCTCCTGGCCTTTGGTGCTCATACTTAACTTGCTGGCAGTTAAGACACCTACTCACATACTCCACAATGTCCCTCTTCATTCGCCTCCACCAGTAATGTTGCTTCAAATCACGATACATCTTCGTAGCACCAGGATGAACAGAATACCGAGAACTGTGTGCCTCCTCTAGAATCCTCTCTCTCAGGCCATCAATATTAGGAACACATAAACGGCCCTAAAGTCTCAGAACACCATCCTCGCCAATGGCAACCTCCTTGGAACCACCCCAAACCACTGTCTCCCGAAGCTCTGCTAAGCACAGGTCATCGAACTGTCGGGCCTTAATCTCCCCCAATAACGAAGACTGAGCAACCACATGTGCTAAAACTCGACGAGGCTCTGAAAGGTCTAATCTTACCAGGCGATTGGCCAAGGACTAAATGTCCAATACCAGAGGTCTCTCCTCTGCTACAATATAAGCCAAGCTAGCCATACTCTCCGCCTTCCTGCTCAAAGCATCTGCTACCACATTTGCCTTGCCCGGATGATAAAGAATGGTGATATCATAATCCTTCAACAAATCAATCCATCTGTGCTGCCTCAGATTAAGATCTCTCTGCTTGAACAAGTGCTGCAAGCTACGGTGGTCTGTATAAACCTCACAGGAAACCCCATACAAGTAGTGCCTCCAAATCTTAAGAGCATGAACAATCACCGCCAACTCCAAATCGTGCATAGGGTAATTCGTCTCATGAACCTTTAGCTGGCGCGAAGCATAAGCAATAACTCTCCCCTCCTGCATCAACACACATCCCAAGCCAACGCGCGAAGCGTCGCAATACACTGTATACATCCCCGAACCGGAAGGCAATACCAGAATTGGTGTTGAGGTCTATGCTGCCTTGAGCTTCTGAAAGCTCGCCTCACACCCGTCAGACCATCGAAACGGGGCATTCTTCTGATTCAATCTAGTCAATGGAGCCACAATAGAAGAGAACCACTCCACAAATCGGCGATAATAGCCTGCTAGGCCCAAAAAGCTCCTGATCTCTGTAGCTGAAGTAGGACGCGGCCAATTCTGAACTACCTCAACCTTCTGAGGATCAACCTTGATACCCTCTCCAGATACCACATGCCCCAAGAATTCCACGGAATCCAATCAGAACTCACACTTGGAGAACTTAGCATATAGCTTCTGTTCTCGCAAAGTATGGAGCACAACTCTCAAATGCTGCTCGTTCTCCCCCAGGCTACGTGAGTAAATCAAAATGTCATCAATGAAGACAATGACAAAGGAATCAATATACTGCCTGAACACCATATTCATCAAGTTTATGAATGTTGGTGGGGCATTAGTCTAGCCAAAGGACATCACCAGGAACTCATAGTGGCCATATCTCGTACAGAAAGCAGTCTTCGGAACATCTGAGGCCCGAATCTTCAACTGATGATATCCTGATCTCAAATAAATCTTATAAAACACCCTAGCACCCTGCAACTGGTCAAACAAATCATATATGCGCGGCAAAGGATACTTGTTCTTAACAGTGACCTTGTTCAACTGGCGGTAATCAATACACATCCGCATAGACCCATCCTTTTTCTTCACGAATAGAACTGGAGCACCCCACGGCGATACACTCGGTCTAATGAACCCCTTAGCCAACAACCCCTCAAGTTGCTCCTTCAACTCTTTCGGAGCCATACGGTATTAAGGGATAGATATAGTTGGGTGCCTGGAGCTAAATCAATGCAGAAATCAATATCATGATCCGGAGGCATGCCTGGAAGGTCTGAAGGAAATACATCAGCAAACTCTCGAACAACTGGCACTGAATCAATCATCGGAGACTAGGCGGTGGTGTCCTGCACATAAGCAAGATAGGCCAGACAACCCTTCTCGACCATATGTCGAGCCTTCAGGAATGAAATAACCCGGCTGGCCGCATTAACTGAGGAACCTCTCCACTCCAGCCTAGGAGACTCGGGCATGGCTAAAGTAACTGTCATGGCAATCTAGCACGGCATGATAAGGAGATAGACAATCCAGGCCTAGAATAACCTCAAAATCAACCATGTCGAGTAATAAAAGGTCCGCTCTGGTCTCAAACCCACAGAAGGTGATCACACAAAACCGATAGATCCAGTCTACCACCACAGAATCGCCCACAGGAGTGGACACATATATAGGAGAACCCAAGGACTCACGAGGAGCATCCAGAAAATGAGCAAATAATGTTGAAACATATGAATAGGTGGACCCTGCATCAAATAATATTGAAGACTCTATACCACATACTAAGATAATACATGTGATCACGGCGTCTGAGGCCACTACATCTGATCTGGCCGGAATGGCATAAAATCTAGCTGGAGTACCGGAAGAATGAGCTCCACTAGAGTGAACATGAGCTGCCTGACCTCCCCCTGACTGGCCTCCACCTCTAGGACGACCCCTGCCGACCTGTCCTCCACCTCTAGGTGCCTGGACTGCTGGTGCCGGACCTATCGACTGATAACCCTGATGTACGGCCTTTCCCCGAAACCTGGGACAATGCCTCCTCATATGACCTGGCTCCCCACACTCGTAACAGCCCCCAGGTACTATAGTCTGCTTCCCCAAAGAAGAACCCTGAATGGCCGGAGGGCGATATGAGCCCTCTGGCATAGCACTGAAGTAGGGTTCGGAGGATCTCGGATGACTGGGATAACCACTGGGTGAACTCTGAATGGCTGGAGGACAGTATGAACGCTCTGGCATGGCGCTGAAATGAGGCCTTGCTGGAACACCTCAAGGAGGTGGTGGAGGTGTTGAATATGAAGGCCTATTGGGTTGACTACTGCTAAACGGACCTTTGCCCCTAGCTGGGGCACCTCTGAAATCTCCGGAGAATCTATCCCTCTTGTCCTATTGCCCCTGCTACCCCTGCTCCCTGCTCCTCGACCGATAACCCTCAATTCTGCGAGCAATCTCTACCACGAGCTGATAAGGAGTACCCATCTCCACCTCTCGGGCCATGGTGGCCCTAATACCTGGATGCAACCCAGCCAAAAATCTCCGTACCCTCTTTGCATTAGTAGGTAGTATCATGAGTGCATGGAAAGACAACTCTGAAAATCTGACCTCATAATCCGTCACTGACATATGTCCCTGCTCTAGCCGCTCAAACTGATACCGCAGCTCTTCCCTCTCAGAGGGTAGGATATATCTATCCAGAAACATCTGCGTGAACTGCTTCCAAGTGACAGGAGGAGAATNCTCCCTGCTCCTCGACCGATACCCCTCGATCCTGCGAGCAATCTCTACCACGAGCTGATAAGGAGTACCCATCTCCACCTCTCGGGCCATGGTGGCCCTAATACCTGGATGCAACCCAGCCAAAAATCTCCGTACCCTCTTTGCATTAGTAGGTAGTATCATGAGTGCATGGAAAGACAACTCTGAAAATCTGACCTCATAATCCGTCACTGACATATGTCCCTGCTCTAGCCGCTCAAACTGATACCGCAGCTCTTCCCTCTCAGAGGGTAGGATATATCTATCCAGAAACATCTGCGTGAACTGCTTCCAAGTGACAGGAGGAGAATCTGCTGGCCTGCTGAGAATATAGGACTGACACCACCTACGAGCTCTTCCCTCCAACTGGAAGGTAGTGAAATCCACTCCATGGGACTCTAGTATCCTCATGTTGTGCAGTCTGTCCTTACACCTGTCCAATAAATCCTGGGCATCCTTGCCTCGCTCACCCCCAAAGACTGGAGGGTGCAATCGAGTCCATCTATCCAATAACTTTTGTGGATCATCGTTCGCCGCTGGTCTGGGCTCAGGTGTTGCTGCAACAGGCTGGACCCCACCCCCAGGCAGTGTACCCGAGGTATGATGTAATTCTATTGTCTGGCATGCAGCCTGGGCAGTAGGGTTCTGGACTCCCCCTCCTGACTAAGAAGTAGCAGGATCTGCTGGAAATAAACCAGCCTGGGACATAGTGTCCATAAATCTCATCATACAGCCCATGACCGCCTGGAAGCCTAGCGCCGTCATGAAGTCTAGGGGAGCAGGATCTACTGGAGGCACCTCGTCCTGCTCCTCTATGATAGGGTCCTCTGGTGGTGGAACCGGAATAGATCTGGGACGCCCTCGTCCCCTACCTCGGGCCAGTTCCCTCCCCCGGCCTCTGTCACGGCCTCGGACAACGGGGGTAGCGGCCCCTCTCGGGTCTGGAACATCAGATGCATGCGTCCTCACCATCTGTGAGAGAATAGAAGAATGAGTTTAGTAAATCATCGACTGCACGATAGAATAAGAACAAAGAGAGGTTTCCTAACACCCTATAGCCTCCTGAAGATAAGTACAGACGTCTCTGTACCGATCCGCAAGACTCTACTGGGTTTGCCCGTGACTCATGAGACTTACATGAACCTAGTGCTCTGATACCATGTTGTCACGACCCATCTTCCTAACTTAGGTCCTGATGGCGCCCAACAGCGGGGTCAGGCAAGCCAACACTCAATTTACTAAGGGCTCTTTCTTATTAGATTAAACATTTCAACATATACTCAATTTTTAAAACTTAAAACATAAATCGACAAGGATAATTAGACAGTTTGTAATCAAAAGCGGTCATGAGGAGGTGTGAGCCAATATATATACACAGACCCGTAATCCACAATAACTAACACGTGTGTGCCAGGAACTAGTGTCGCAAGTCCTACGGACATGCTAACAGAATATACAAAAGATATAATATCCAGTCCAACTGACTGAAAGAAATAGACGGGAAATAAGCAAAAGAAATTCCATGGTGCTGCCGGAGATCGCCAGGAGAAAGAAGCTCACCGTGAAGTCAGGTTCGTCTATAATCAGAATCAAGCTCCGGTCACAACCAGGTGCACCAGCCTCAGAACCTGTACAATTAAGTACAGAAGCGTAGCATGAGTAC